>JAPYZJ010004261.1:0-30484 GCA_030522765.1 Ophioninae sp. B BG-2022a | reverse complement strand
TATATATATATATATTTATCTCCATATATATAGTCGTATATATGTATTATATTAGATGTTTATTATTAGAGATTTTATATATATTTATATAATATATGGAACGGATTAATGTATTCATGTATATAAATATATATGATATATGTGTACATATATTTGTATATATTTAACGAAATTCTTTCTTTTTTTTTGTCCTTTTTCCCAATCCCAAATTATCGAGGCGAGAATCTTCAGCCTTTGATTCCTCGCTCTCGTTCTTTTTTTCACATTTATTGCATTTTTTTTATTTAATTTTTTTTTCGTTACGTTTTATTTATTTATGTTATAATATTTCATCAGCATTTTCGCTGGTGTAGAGACCAGTATCTCAATCGTCGAGCCAAACCGGTTTTTCAAAATTTCGCTGGATTGCCAAATTCCCAATGAACGAATTTTTGTTTCTTTTGGTTTGCATCTTTTTTTATTTTCCATTTTTTTTAACAAATTCAGAAGTCTTTCCGAGACACCGGAAGTGTCGGAACGACCGGAAGCAAAAACGTATGGGTTTAAAAAAAATGTATTTATTTATTGTTCTTGAAATTCACTTTAAATAGTATCAATAATAATTGAAACTGTAATTATTAATTAGTTAGGTTAGTAACTAATCACGATTTGGTTGAACGAAGGACAGGATCGATAGGTAGTAGGAAAACAAACGCAACATACTCCATAATAATAATAATAATGATTTATTGCATAACGATTAAAAATATTAATAATGATATTAATAATAATAATAATAATAATAATAATAATAATATGGATAATAATAATACAGTGTCGAATGTATATCTATGTACATGATTATATATAAATCGTAAAGAAAAAAATCGTTCATGTGCGTAATGGAGTAAACGTGTCTTCTATGTACAATGTTACAATAACTGGCCAATCGTATAGAAATTATGAATAATCACGTTACGAAAAGTAATCGATGTAAATTTTTTTTTGCAAGTTTTTTTCGTATTTTCTTGCGTGTTTTTCGAAACATTGACAATTGACAAAAATTTATATCGTATTTACAATAAACAATGATGTTTCGGTTTTTGCTGTCTTTTGTATTTTTTTTTCTTTTTCGGTGACTTATGAACAATTAGGTACATTATCAATCGTGCTAACGTTGCTCGTTGATACGCTCGCTCGTGTACATAAATATTTTTCGCTACATTTATTTATCGACAATCGCTGCATGCAACAATTAATTAAAGGCATCAAACGAGAGGCAATCGGGCATCAAGGCACTGCATATTCGTCACAGGAATTTTTCTTCTTACGATTTATTTTTTTTTTTCATTTTTTTTCTTACGATGATTTTGCAATTTTTGTATTTTTGTTTTTATCTATGAAAAAAATCAATGAGTACAGGTTTTTGTATTTTTATTTCTTATCTTCGAAAAAACAAGAAAAAAACGGTTTTGCATATTTATCCCGTATTTTTGAAAAATAAATTTAAAAAAGCGTGTTTAAATTTATTTTTATTTGTTACTTTCGAAAAAATCAATAAAAAGCCTGTTCGTATTCTTCTTTATTTCCAAAAAATTAAAAACAAAAACGTTTTGGTTGGTATTGTTCTTTCTTATTAAAAAAACACACAAAAAAAACGTTTTTGTATTTCATTTCTTATTTTCGAAAAATAAATGAAAAAACGTTTTTGTATTTTTGTTTCTCGTTAAAAAAAATGAAAAATCGTTTTAATTATTTTTTCGGAAATTTTTTTCATGGTTGATTTTCATCAGTCATTGTTAAATCTTTGAGAACTTTTTGTTCTTCAACAGGGGTTTTCACTGGAAAATTGAAAAAACGAAATTTTTATTTATTTCTGTCGTTCTCAGTGCATTCTACCGCAGACCTGCGAATCGATTCCCCCGAGATAAGGATATCCACTTTTGGCTTCGCTCGGACTATGAGGCGTGATGTGATGTGTCATCCCCGAGGAGGATATACCGGATGTCGTCCCCTGGACCATGCAAGCGCTCATGTTCGTTCCTGATACTGGACTCGCGCCACCGGTGAGACCACCTAGATTGATATTGCTCGGCGACAGATTCGTGCCACCGTAATGCGACGCGTTGAACAGTCTGCAAAAAATTGAAAAAAAAAAAACATCGAAGAGTTAAAATTTTGGTAATTTTTGTTAATCACGTAGATCTTATTACATTTTTCATTTTGTCAATCGTTTGAGTCGAAAATTGATAGCATGCATTTTTAATGTTATTCTGTTTTTTAAGTGGATTTTTAAATTTAATATTGTTTTTATTAAAATTTATGAATTTGGTTTTTTCGATATAATTAGCATTTTATTTTTAATAATTTCTTTAATGAAAACAGTTTAAGTTTTATTTCGTATACATTTTTTAATAAATAAAATTTACATTTTATTCATTAAACAGTTTTTTTAATAAGTATATTTTTTTAAAAAATGTATGAATTTTTCGAATAATTGAAGAATTTGGGGTTAATCGCATTTAAATTCTTTGAAACTTTTATAAATATTATATTTTAATAAATTGTTGACATTTTTAAAGAATAATTTTAACAATTCGTAGACAATAAAATTTACGAGGCTGAGAAAATAAAGTGTAATTAAAAAAGTGCGAAAATTGAAAAAATGAACATAATTGACACTGTAATTTAAGTTTAAGGTTAATTACGTTCAATTAATGAAATTTTATCAAATAATTATTTCTTAATATCTAATTTAATCGATTATTCAAATTTAATTGATAATTCCGATATTCAATTCCAATTCAATTAACTTCAGCACAATTATCGAGAATAAAGTCTCGTCGAAGTTTGCCGCCTTTCGAAGTGTGAAAAGGGTCAAACGAGGTGGCCTAAATTGCAAAGGTATTCATTTCTCCCCCCCCCCCCTTCTCGCGAAGAAGGGCGAAGAGGAGTGAGAAAAAAAATGCGTCGAAATCTCAAAGTCGCCGCCCGGGCAATACGAGGGGGACATTTCGGCCTATTTTACGTGGCAATAACAATCGAAGGGTTTTTTTTGCTCGTATGGGGCAAGGCCCTTTGTTTGCAACCCGACACCACCTACGCATTCATAAAAATACGCGAAAAAAGATGTTTTCCAAGACCCTCGTTTTCGAGGACCGTCCTTGTTTAAAAAGTCCCTATACTCGAATCCAAAGTCCTCAAAATCACTAATAGGGAAAAGTAAACGTGTAAAGGTCATTTCAAGGACTCTTATCGCTACAGAATCGACGATTAGTTTGAAACGAAAAGGAGGCACCGTTTGTTTAAAAAAAATCGGTTTCAGGTGACATTTATCCATGACAGATCGGTAAGCGAAAAATCGGTATGGTTTTATATAGTAAAAATCGGTATGGTTTAATATTGGAAAAATCGGTATCATTTCCTATAAGAAAAATCGGTATTATTTGATGTCCGATATCTTCGAAAAATCGGTATGGTATATATACGGTATATTTTACATATAAAAAAATCCTCGAAAAATAGGTATGGTTTTACATAATAAAAATCCTCGAAAAATCGGTATGGTTTTACATAATAAAAATCCTCGAAAAATCGGTATGGTTTTACATAATAAAAATCCTTGAAAAATCGGTATTATTTGATGTCCGATATCCTCGAAAAAACGGTATGATTTTCTATAAGAAAAATCGGTATGATTTTCTTCAGGGAAAATCGGTATGATTTTCTTCAGGGAAAATCGGTATGATTTTCTTCAGGGAAAATCGGTATGACAGGGAAAATCGGTATGATTTTCTTCAGGGAAAATCGGTATGATTTTCTTCAGGGAAAATCGGTATGATTTTCTTCAGGGAAAATCGGTATGATTTTCTACAAGAAAAATCGGTATCATATTTCTACAAGAAAAATCGGTATCATATTACTACAAGAAAAATCGGTATCATATTTCTACAAGAAAAATCGGTATCTTATTTCTCACATCCGAGAAAAATCGGTATGGTTTTACATAATAAAAATCGTTATCCTTCGATATCCGACATCTTCGAGAAATCGGTACGGTTTGTTCCAAGAAAAATCGGTATCACGTGACATCGTAAAAGTTCGGTATCACACGATTAAAAAAAAATCGGTATAACGCAATATTTATTGGTGAAAATCTCCAGTTAATCCCCCCCCCCCCTTCCATCTTGTGGACACACGTACTCGATGAGTAAAAGTTGCCAGACACGGGAGTGGACGCGACGACCGAAGTGAAGATTCAGTGTGGCCCCAGGGTGCTCGATGGGATTATTAGCCGGTAGCGTTTCATTACGGGGCCAGCAGCAACATAATTGCGGACCACACCGATCTTCTCGTCTCTCTACAGGGCCCGACTATGTGCTCGGCTTGTCCAACAACGCTCGAGTCTTTCTCTTTCTTTTCTCTTCATGGCTCTCCTCTATCTTCTTTGTTCTCTTCTTTGCGATACTTTTTCTCTCTCTAATAAATCTTTGTCCCCCCCCGCCCTTTCTTTCTCTCCTATATTTTCCTCTTTCTCTTTGTCTAACGAAATCTATTGATACTCGATGCAAAAAAAAGTCGCCATAAAAAAAATTGTTCTTATTTCAATTGCTTAACATTTACGGTTTTAATTAACAATAAAAATAGGTAATTGAATTATTTCAATTACCTATTAAAAATTGTACTCCTTATTATATTATTAAATTAATTAATCAACTATTAAAAATCGCCAATAATAATTATTCTAATATTAATTCATCGATTCAAATGAATAAATAATTCGGAATGTACTCTCCCTAATACGAAGTTGACCAGCTGTTAACACTCAATGTAATAAGCCTGTCAATTTCATCGCGCACTCACCCAGTATTTGCGTTATCGAATCTCAGCGTATGAGCACGTAAGAATAATTCTTGCAATTTTAAACGAGCGAAGAGGTAATGCACTTCAGGACTGCGGGAAGAGCAATGAAGAAACCCCATGGGGGGTCGTCTCTATGTACTTCGAGATATATTTTTCCTCCCCCCCCCCTTTCCTCACCCTCGCCCTTTCTATTCCATTGCACGGTCCCTCTGTGAAGAACGGGTTTTTACGATTCTCACTCCCCCCCCCCCCTTTCCTGACTACATTCTCATCGACCCCCCCCCCCAGCACTCGACGAGAAAATGAATTCGCGCGGATATGCAACGACTTAATTAGCGGGTGGCTCTCTTGGCATTACACTATATTCCTCTTACAACTCTCGCTCTCTTCGTTCGTTGCAATTTCTATCGAACTGCCCTCCCGGACTGGCAAATAAATTCGAGAAGGTTTTGAAGCGTGTACGATCGAGAGATTTTTCTTTTTTTTTTTTAGGTTTTGTATCTATTACTCGGGGTTGATTTTTTTTGCTTTGGTTTTGAGAGAAAGTTAAAAAAAGACGAATATTTCTAAATTATTTTGATTTTTAATTTTCGTGTTTTTATTTGAATTTTTTGAATTTATTTTTATTTGAATTTTCCGAATTTATTTTTATTTGAATTTTTCGAATTTATTTGGAGTTTTATATTTATTTTTGTTTGAAATTGTTGTATTTTTATTTATTTGAATTTTTCGTATTGATTTTCATTTTCCATTGTGATAATTGTTTAGATTACAAAATTTTCATATTTACTTTTATTATAAATGATAAAGACCATATTTTCAGAATTTTTTACACACCAAATTATAATTTTTCAAAAAATACTATATTTCCTCCCAAAAATTAAGTTTATATTCCGATAGATCGCGATGATAAAAAAAATCATTAGGTATCGCCATGATTATCTTAATCAAATTATTAAAACGAATATATATTAATTATGAATATTTCTTTTGCTTAAAGGCAAAGAGTCATATTATTGACGATATTAATATAAACAAATAAAACATCGAATACGATAGATAATAACAAATAAAAATAAATAAAAGAAAATAGAAACTATAGAATCATAAAAAGTCAATGAATAAAATAATCATTAATACAAATAAATAAAAAAAATCAATAAAATAAAATAAAATAGAAAATAATTGAAAAAAAATAAAAACAAAAAAAATTGTTAAAAAATATAAAAAAATGAACAAGACTCACCCATAATTATCGGGATTTGCTCGTGGCCATTGCTGCTGAGCACCGTAATAATTGTCGCTCGCGTAATTGTAATGCTGGGGATAGGCGGTGGTCGTCGCGGCGGCGGCCGCTGCTGCCGAAACTCCGGTCTGACCGTAGCTCTGATAGCTTTCGGTCCCACCGCCGCCGTAATGCTGATTCTGAAATGTCTGCAGGCTCATCGTGCTGAACGCGTTCAATTGCTGGCTGTTCAATTGCTTTCGTAACCTCGCGCGTCTGTTGCTGAACCAAACTTGCACTCGAGCTTCGGTCAATTTCGTTCTGTCGGGTGAAAAAACACAAAAAAATGAAAATTTATTTATTATTTATAATATTCCAAAATTCCACTTCCCTCCAAGTAATAAAAATACGAAAAAAATAATTCGATTTATTATATTTTATTTATAAACATAAAATAAATTAATGAATAATTATGATAATAATTTATTATAAAATAATAATTATTAGTATTTAATATTCTTATAATTCCTTGTTTATTGTTATATATAAAATTCAATAAATTAGATCGTATACTTTTATATATATATATTCATATTCGTATTAATTTATTTGATTTTTTATTCTATGATTATTTTTTATTTCATTTTTGTAAAATTATTTTATATTTATATATGGTTTTTTAAATTTTATTTTTTATAATCGATAGATTTTATGAATGATAACAGAATGATACGTTCTATAGCGAATAAAATAATAATTAAGGATTTGAGAAACTTACTTTTGAGCAAGCTCTTCTCGAGTGTAGACATCGGGATATTGGGTACGATGAAAAGCTGCCTCCAATTGCTCGAGCTGCTCGCCCGTGAAAGTTGTCCGGCTCCGACGCTGTTTCCTCTTCAACGCGTACCCAGGTTCACTGTCCGTGTCCGAATCATCACCACCGCTGCCAACGCTTCCTCCTGTCAGTTACGAAACAAAAAAAAAAGCACAGACCTTCAGTAATTACTCGGAAATGAAAATTTTTATTCAATCGAAAAAATCGAAATCGAAAAAATTGTAATTGAAAAAAAATCCTGAAATTGAAAATTAGAAAATTGAAGAATTGAAAAACGAGGTGACAATTTTTTAATCACCTTTTTTCAATTCCAAATTTTTTTCTTCATTGCAATTATTCTCGATTTTCAATTTTTCAATTCGCACCAATAAAAAATCGAAATTGAAATTAAAAAAATTAAAACAAAAAGGTAACCATTCTGCATTCCTTTTCCTTTCAATTTTTTCAAATTTTCAATATAATCCAATGTTTCTCAATTTTTAATTGTTTAATTCTATAATCAAAAAATGCGAATAAATGGAAACTAAAAAATTTCGAAATTGAGAAATCAAACAATGTTTTTTTTAACGCGTTCGAAAATCCTTTTTTTAATGATCAATTTCTTTTTGGCAAAATTAATTCTTCCGGATTATTCAACGAACAGAAAAAGTCCAAAATGGCTAGCATCGACGCAACGACAAATAGTATCGATCGTTCGCTTCCGAGAACGGTCCTCAAACTTCGTCCCAAAAAAGACTTCGGGGACATGTCCCCGAAATGACCTTTCCGTAAACACGTTTACTATCGTTTTTAGGGTTTCTTTAAAAATACTAGATTTCGTATAACGTTGACTTTAAGGATTGTGAGTCCCCTACCAGGGCAGTCCTCGAAATCACTTTTTTCGATATTTCCGCACGTATGACTGCGCAGGTTCGAAGGGACCCCGAGCACGTGCTAGACGTCAGATACCGAAGAGATAGGAAGCAAAAGAGAAATACAGAGAGAGAGAGAGAGAGGTGGATGGAGAAAGAGACGAAAAGAGATAAAAGAGAGATAGAGGGGGTGCCCGCCCACAGTTCACACGCCCGAGTCCACAACCCACCATTAAGTCCCTCGTGATTACAGCCGTGCATCGGGATAACCTATACTAAACTAAAACACCGGAGAAATTAGGGTCCGGCTCTATCGCTCGCTCTCTCGCCAGCAGGAATTAAGTTCTTTGACATGTTCTGGCCTCCTACTCCTGCCTCCATCATTGGCTCTGTATTCCTGTTTCCTATGTACCATTCCTCTTTTCATCGACATCCGTTTTCAACCCCCCACCCCTCCGACCACTATTCTTCCTCCTGCCCTGTATCTCTGGACATGTGACGTTAAGGGGTTTGGTAAGATTCAAAAATGTGATTTTTAAGCACTTTTTTAGCTCTTTCTTTTACCACTTTCTTTCTGGTATCCTTCAATTTAATTATTGCAATGTAATTTTTATTTAATTAAATTACATTAAATTAATTTTAATTATTTAACAGAATTATTTTAAAATTATTTACATTAAATTTAATACTTAAAGTATTTTTAATTTAATTATTGCAATGCAATTTTTATTAAATTAAATTAAATTAATTTTAATTATTTAACAGAATTATTTAAAAATTATTTACATTAAATTTAATACTTAAAGTATTTTTAATTTAATTATTGCAATGCAATTTTTATTAAATTAAATTACATTAAATTAATTTTAATTATTTAACAGAATTATTTAAAAATTATTTACATTAAATTTAATACTTAAATTATTTTTAATTTAATTATTGCAATGCAATTTTACGTAATTTATGTAAGTAATTTATTTATTAAAGTGAATAAATTTACTTATTAATGTGAATTGAAGGATTTGCCTATACGAAATCCCTCCAAAATCATGTTTTTTCATTCTAATCAGATTCATTGAAAAACGCATTTGTGAGTTCGGTCGCCAATTAAAGTAATTTATTGAAAATAAGATCGGAAGTAATTTATCCATGTAAATCACTTATTATAATCAGGTTCTTAAATTTACTTACTATAATTAATTATCTAGAGTTTAAGTCAGTTTAAACAAGATCCTAGGTAATTTGCGTAAGTAATTTATTTATTAAAGCGAATAAATTTACTTATTGATATAAATTGAAATATTTGGCTATACCTACGAAATTCCTCGAAAATCATGTTTTTTTTAATTCTAATCAGATTCATTGAAAAATCCATTTGTGAGTTTGGTCGCCAAGACCACACGAAAATTGCTGTCGACGTCGACCTGGTCGCCTGTAACCGTTACGAATCAGTCAATATCGCCCGATCAGGACCAGAAGGAAAATTCCGATTTTGCAGGACTACACATATTGTAAATACAGAAGTAAAGATCGGATGCTCGGGGAGACCAGAACTCAAGTATTATCGGGAAGAGAAACGCTGAGCTGTTGGCGTTCGCGTTCGTCGGTCGAAGCTCGAGATTAAAGGCCGCGGAGGCCGCGCAAAGTCGTAAATCCTTGCGATCTCCAACTTCCCGAAGAGTTTCCGAGCAACGCGCCGAATGATTTTTCCTTGTGCCAACATAAAAAAAAAAATTAAAAAAAAATTTAAAAAAAAAAAAATATATATATATATATACATCCATGGTTCTCCAAGGAAAAGCAAAAATCATTCCCTTCATATGTATGTTTATATAGTTACAAACAGTCGTAATAATTCCCCGCGATCCTTCAACCCCCATATTTTTGCCTTTATCATCGTTCGTGTTTTCCCGAAAAACCATCGAGCGAGCCTGGAAACGACTGCGAGTGAAAAACGTTTCTAAGACTGTGAACGTAAAAAAAACAGGAAAATCGGTAGACTTCCGTAGAAAAGAAGGAACGATGGAAAGTGAGGGTTGTGGAGGGGGGGGGGGGTGAGGTATTAACATCCGTGATAAAACTGCCTCGATGATGGAGCGAGAAAGAAAATAATGAATGAACAATAATTGCATTCGACGAACGCCAACAACATCGGCAATTTACCAACAATAATAATCGTTGCAATAATAATAACGAAAAGAAAGAGGTAATGGCAGTTGAAAAATATAAATAATTATATTTGAAATAACAAATTGAATTTTGTATTTTTTAATAACGGTTGGTAAATGTAAATAATTATATAAGAGAAATATAATTATATATATATATAATAATAGAAAAATATGAAATGATTAAAAAAATTGTTAAACAAATAATAATGAATCGTGTACTTTTTTGTAAAAACCCTAAGGAGTAGATACTGGGAAATATACTACTACTAATAATTAATAACAATTTTTTTAAATTAATAAAATCTATTATGAAATTTATTTTATCGCAATTGATAATGATAAATAAAGGTAATGAAATTTCATAATAATAACTGCAAAAATGTACATTGTTAATATTATTATTATTATGAATATTATTATTATTATTATTATTGTTATTTCTTGCTTTCTTACAATTAACAAATTAAAGAAATAATAAAAAACTACAAAAATGATAATAAAAATGAAATTTAATGAGAATATATTAAATATCAGCCAAGATCAGGGAAAGGCACGCGTAAACTGTGGAAAACCCCTGCCAGAATAGATGGCCCCCTAGTTGGGTTCATTCGTCCGATTTTCTAGTAGTTCGATTCAAGTATTCGTACCGAGTTCTCAGAAGCATCGATTTCTACTGATTGGTGCACCGGGCGGTGCACGGTTGAGCGGTCACCGCTCCGAGTACCGGATATATAGAGACACCTGTACACAACTCAATCGTGGCAAACCGCAAATTCATTCCGATCCCCAGGCACGTTTCTTCTCTCTGTCTGTCCCTGGCGAATCCAATTCGCTAAACGATGAACGTCTAAATCAATACGGGCAAGAAATACGGAGAAAGAGAGGAGGAGAGAGAATCGAGTGGGAAGAAAGTGAAGCTGGAGGATCTATATCTATATATACGGATTTATACAGTCTGACTCAAAAGTAATAGCTAACCTGAAAACATTTCTCCGCACAAAAAACTTGATATCTCAGCGAAAAAAAAATGCAATATTTTTTTGAAAAAACGAAATCAAAGCTCTCCGTTTCCTTCTCAAAAGCCTAATTATTCAATGGCGAAATATCTATTTTTCAAAATTCGTCACGTGATTTTGTTAACTACGAAAATCGTCAAAAAATCGGATTTTTCAAAACGATGTATCAGCTACGAAAAAAAATCGAAAAAATCAAAGAAAAATAGCAAATCAAAGTTGACTTCGTCCACTTCAAAACCTCTTTTGGAAATTCATGCACGATTTTTTTTCGCCGAGATATTCGGATTTTTGTCGGGATAGAAACGTTATTGGGATGCCTACTACTTTTGACCAAGACTGTATAGATATAAATATAGATATAGATATATGAGACGGGTGTCCGTATGCCCGGTTGGCGAGAAGATCGGTAAAGACTGGCGGGCTTGCGCTGAGCTTGGCGGTTCGCTAGATTAGAGGCAACACCAGGGCCCACTGCAGGAGGAGCTGCACTGGCTTTAAGAGAGACCACACGCCGCGGTATTGCTCAGGCGCACGCTCATCGTCTCCAATAAAAAAAAGAAAAAAATATATATATACGAGGTTTGTTCAAAAAGTAAGGTGACTTTTCTATTTTCCTCGAAAAAATATGAATTTATTTATAAATCTTTATTTCATCCGCTTGAAAAAAAACCCTCTGAGATGTAAATAAATAAATAAATACAATAAATCAATAAACAAATAAAATAAAGCAAAAAAAACACACATATATAAATAAATTAAATTAAATAAATCCAAACATATTTATTAATTCTACATATGTATAAATAAATGTAAATAAATGTATACATATAAATAAATATAAAATAAAAATCCAATGCTTTTGTCAATTTTTTTTTCCTTATGTACTTTCGAATACGAAATTAAAACGACTTTAAAGAATTAAATAAAGGTTAAATATTTCGAGTAAAAAAGAAAAAAATTCTAAAAAATTGTTTATTTATGTTTATTTTTGTTGCTTTTGAGAAAAATAAAACAAGTAGGTATCTGGCCATAGGTTTGTCGTGTATACGACGTGGGAGAAGTAAAATAAGGAGAGACATCCTCCGTTCATACTTCATCGACGATTGCCTCGTACCACGAGCATTACCCACATACATTAGAGCCTCTAATCAAATTGGAATCTTCCACAGGTTGGCTCGCTATAATAAAGCGGCGGACGCGCGTCCATGGTCTCCACGGGGAGCCCAATATATTTCATCGCGTCTCGAGCGAACTATCGCACACCTTAACTTGTCATGTAATAAATAGAAGATGGAGAAGGCAGCGGGGGGAGGGGAGGGGAAGAAAGAGAAAGAGAGAAAGAGGGATTCCCTTGATGCTGGCCGCTTTGTCCGGACGTATGTGTTTGTCGATGGGTATGTTTATCATGTACGACTTTTGTTACGTATTGCGTGACACGTGTGATAAAACTAAGCTTCGATACTTGATACAAAGATTAGTGACCACCGGTGATCACTGATTAACGCTCGAGCGATCACGAGTGAATTTTCTACCACCAAGTAACGGTTAGGTGATCACCAGTGATCTCGTGATTACTGATTGGTGATTTTGCGTTCGTTGATGGTTTTGCGATCACTGATTTATTACTTGGTGATCAGTAATGATCTTGTGATCACTAATTAATGATTCGGCCATCAATTATGGTCTCGCGATCGCTAATTAACGGTTGAGTGATCACTTATGATCCTGTGATCACTAATGATCCTGTGATCACTAATGATCGTGTGATCACTAATGATCCTGTGATCACTAATGATCCTGTGATCACTAATGACCTTTGTGATCACTAATGACCTTGTGATCACTAATGACCTTGTGATCACTAATGACCTTGTGATCACTAATGACCTTGTGATCACTAATGACCTTGTGATCACTAATGGCCTTGTGATCACTAATGACCTTGTGGTCACTAATGACCTTGTGATCACTAATGACCTTTGTGCTCACTAATGACCTTTGCGATCACTAATGACCTTGTGATCACTAATGACCTTGTGATCACCAATAACCTTGTGATCACTAATGACCTTGTGATCACTAATGATCGTGTGCTCACTAATGATCGTGTGATCACTAATGATCGTGTGCTCACTAATGACCCCGTGATGACTGATTACTGATTTACCTTTCACTAATCACCCTGCAATCGGTAAATCGTGATTCAGTGATCACTAATTAATGATACGGTTATCAATAATAATCCTCTAACCGATAATTAATGATTCGGTTATCACTAATGGTGCGGCAGCCACGCGTTAATCACTCACCGCTCACTGATTATTCAGTAGTCACTCATTGGACATTCATCGATGGTGTGATTATATTAATTAGAGAAAATCGTTATCTTTTTTCGTCAAGTTTATGGACGAATATAGAAGAAGAAATTGAGGCTCGAAAATAATCGGTAATGAAATTGGTGATCAGTCGTTGGTACAGGTACTCACCGAGAATTCCGTCGATCGAATGATTCCGTCGGGGATCGTCGCAGCCTCGGGTCTGACCGTTGACCGGACCCCGAAGAAGTCTCGAAATGCTCGAAGCCGAGGGCGCTGACGTTTTGTCGCAAACACCGTCCTGCTGGCAAAACCACGTTGGACCAGTTAGTATCACGTTGATTGGGTGATATTAGTGATTTTCTGTTTGAGGTTATTTAGAGGTCACGAGGTTTGACCGGAAGTTGGAAAAGTTGTTTTTTTTAGGGTTTTCAGTGGGCTTGGAAAAAAGGCATTTTGTCAACAGACCTTTATCAATTTATCTCTTATCTCCCAGCTGAAAATGCCCGGATTCTGTCTTTTGAGGTCATCGATTCTTGCCTCGACTTCCGGCGTGGCAACTCTTGGCTTGCTACCCCCAATCACACCCGGCTTTATCGAACCGGTCTCCTGATAACGATTGAGGATTTTCGAGACGCAACCGTGGGACACTCGCAATTGTCGTGATATCACGCAAGGCCGAATACCCGCGGCTGACATCTGGACTATTCGACGCCTCGTGTGGTTTGGCAACGGTCGTCCGTTTATGAAAACACCACCTAGCTGGTTCAAACGACCTTGTCCTGAAATTTGAAAAAAAAAACAAACATTGATTATTGTTCAAGCTTGAGAAAAAACAAATTTGGAGACATTTTTTTTATTCCTGTTATTAATCGATCGATTGAATATTACCGATTTTTATAATGATCGATTGTTATTGTTATTTATTGAATATTATCGATTTTTAATTTTATCGATTGTTTTAATAATCGATTTTTATAATTCTCGGTTTTCATAATTATCCATTGTTATATTTATCGATTAAATATTATCGATTACAATTTGTATACAATTTCAATTATTTATATTAAATATTATATAAATTAAGACATTATTTACACTAAATTTCCTTTAAAATTGATTAGCAAGAAATTAATAAGAAGAATCGTGCAAAAGTACTCATTTAATTCTACACAAATAAAATGCCATTTTACTTTACACGAATAAGAGCCATTTCAATCAGTCTCATTAAATGAATAAATTAATTGAAATTTCCATAAAGTAAGTAAATTATTCATATTGCATTTATATTATTTATATTATATTATATTTGTATAATTTATAATGCATTGTGTCATTTATAATTTACCATTTATATTTATATTACATTATTTTTTAATTACTTAAATTATACTACTTTTTAAAATAATTATTAAATATTACGTAATCATAAAAAAATATTTTTTTTTAAATTTCTTTCGTATTAACTATTAATGGCAACAGACCTCTTCCTCTGTTTCCAAAATGGTCCTAATTTTCAAATTTGTCAAATTTCGACGAGAAACACGATGAAAATGAACGGAACGTTTTTCTAGTGCAATAAAATGCGCGAGGGTCTTAAAGGGCTGGGAAGGGCAGATGTGTTCTCGAGTGAGTTCGCATTACTTTGGCACGCAAAGTGCCGCTCGAAAACCGCGCTTCACCCTAATTACCGTTGACGAGCAACTTTTAATTAACTTAATTATAATTACGAAGTCAAACAAACGTAATATACAGGTGAGCCTTTATACGTACTCTTTGTGAGTACGTATTAATGAGAAAACTTGAATTATTATTATTTTTATTTTTTTTCGTATGAAGGACGTTTCAAGGACCATTCTATCGTAAAACTAAATCACGGGGTTTAAAAAAAATTCGGGATCGTTCCTCGAAAAAGATTAAGGTGCCAAAATTAAATTTAACAAATCAAATGATTATATAATTATTTAGCAATTGTCTTTGATATGAAATTAGTCAATATTTTCTTTTTTTATATAAAAATGTATATTTATACGTTGCATTAATATCACTATATTGATATATATATACATGAATAAATAAGTAAATAAATAAATATATATAAATATTTTATCTTCATATTAATTAATTAATATTATAATTAATTAATATGCGTTAGTTTTTTATTGTTATTGTCCATCTACCAATCTATTTACATATATATGCATATATCATATAATATAATAAAATAAATAATATTTTATAGATATATAAAATATTTCATAAATCTATAAAATATATAATAATATATATAATTGATATATTTATGAAAATATATTATATATTTATAATATATATATAAACACATAATATATAATTATTATAAATTGAATATATATTTCTATAATAAAAATATATAAAAATCTCCCTCTCTCTCTCTCTCTCTCTCTCTCTCTCTGTCTCTCTTTATCTCTTTTTTGTAAAATGGCTGTGTACTCTCCATAGTCGAAGAAAAGAAAATGAGCTCGTTCTCTCCCCTCCCCCCCTCTCTCTCATCTCCGGCAAAAGAAAGAGGGAACTTCGCGTGCACGAGACGGATGGTGGACCAGACGGAACATCATACACGTGAATGTCCGACGATTTGTCCGTCCAACAAAAGTTACGGCCATGCTTTTTCCACTAGCAGTAAACCGAGTTCAACTCTCGCTGTACACTAAATATATCCACCTAATACTACCCAACTAACAGTGAGCCGATTTTTTCAACTCCCCCCCCCCCGGCGCGACGAACCACCCCCCCCCCCCCCCCCCCCCCCCCCCCCCTCGACCCGATGTCTTCAACCGTTCCTGGACCAAACCTCACTGTTACGACCTCAAAAACCCCGCTCGACCATCACCGACCCCAATGCCGAAGGGACAATGACTGTCGCTCGAATACGCTAATTCCACGTTCAACAACGATTTACATAATTCTACAGATGTTAGAGTGTCCCTCGATCCTCCTCTGATGACGGGCCGACCGAAATCGGTGAACCAAAAAAAATTGTTTTTTAACCCCTATCCTCGCTGCTTCTATACTTCTTGAATGATAATTAGCCATTGTTTTGAAAATGGATTTTTTTAAGTTGTACTTTTTTTTTTCGAAATAATGGATTTTTTTGTTTGTAATTCTTTTTCGAAATAATGATTTTTTAATGCTTAGTTTTTTTTACATAGTTGATTTATTAGTTTGTAATTATTTTTTGAAATAATGTTTTTTTTAAATTCCTAGTTTTATTTCGAAATAGTGGATTTTTTAGATTGTGATTTTTTTTTCGAAACAATGAGTTTTGAATTTTTTTTCGAAATAATGAATGTTTTCTTGCGTTTTCATACTTTTTTTTTTGCAATGTTGTATTTTTAATAAATAATTTTTTATAAAAATAAAAAGTTTTTATAAATATAAAAAGTTTTTTCAATTGATACTTTTTTCAAAATAATGTATTAACAAAAATACAATTTTTTAATCAAATTTAAACAAAATCCGAAACATTAATTAAACCACAAATTAGCAATTATAAATACATAAAATTATTGACAAATCATATAGTTGTAAAAAATAAAACAAATATATGGTTATTCAATTTTTAAAAATACTTTCATGAAGACAAGGTTGTTGAAACAGTCATCGCTTTATCGCACAAAAGTTTATTTTCATAAAGCTTATCGGGCGTAATGAAATCCTCAGTAAACTTGAGGGGACATTAATTTTCGTTTCTTCGTCGCGTTCAGGTTTGCGTCGAGATTGTTACGAGAACGAAGCAAAATGGGATACCGAGGAACGATTGAAGTCGCTTTGCGCGATGTTTCGCGCTATAATTGAAAGCGATAAGAGGCGATAGGTGTGCCAACTGTGTTACCTCGGCAAAATGGAAAAATGGCGCGTGCTTGTATGCCTCTATTAGATCCGAGAACTCGCGCTTTGCCTCGTAAATAAATAAAAAGAAAATTACAAAAAAAAAAAAACGATAATCGTCCAAAGGCAGAATAGTTATGGAACATTTTTATCAGCTAATCTTCCTGTGTCAAGGACGGTCCTCTAGGAGTCCTTGTGCAGTCTGGAATTTTCCAGTCTGGAAAAAATATTATTTTCTATTTATTTTTTTGCACGCAACCAGTTAAAGAAAAAAAAATTTCTTTGGTATACTTTGTTCTATATACATTGAAGTATCTTTACAAATTTTTCCACTAGATTTGGTCACAAAATGGCGACGCTACAGCTAAATGAACTTCGTTTGACAGTGAGTTCGAGTAATTCCTCAAAACTTTATTTTCTCCATGCACTTTTCCACGTGGTTTAATTCCCGATGTTAAAAACTTCCTCCCCACTCCCTTCTCATTCCCAGCCTCCCCAAGCGCTCTGTTTTTCTCTCCAGCGGAAAAAAAAACAAAAAAAAATAATAAAATAAAAACAGTATCATTCCTATCATTATCCACATTTTTTTCCCCATCATTCGCATCAACCCCTTTCAGGAAAACTTGCGCCATAATTTCCCGTACATTCAGATATACGTCCGATAAAGTCTCGCCTCTTTACATATATACACACACGCATATGTATACATAAAAATATATATATATACATATATACGCGATTATTTCATCGCACGCTCGTCGTCGCGTACTTTTTATTAAATTTATACAGATCGGAAGTCTACGATGGGTCCATGTGTATATATATATATATATATATATATACATACATATATATATATATAAGTGTTTAAGAGGTGAAAACCACGACTGAGGGCGCGATCAGCTCGAGCTGTTTCGAAATACCATATATATATGTATATATATATAAATGTGTATAAATGCACATCGAGCTGGTCCCGGGCTCGGACACCTCGGCGTATGACGTCATAGAGGCCGCGGGGCCCGCCGGGATTACAGGTGAGATCAAAAGGCGCCGACCGACGGGGTTGGACACCCGTGTATTGGTGGACGTCTAAGAGCTCTTCGGTGAGCTCCAACACGTCTCGAAACGAGCATATATACATATATACATATATTTGTATATATATGTGTATATATCGTGTGACGGGTCGTGTGTATGGGTTTTACTACGATATAGTAAGGCCCTTCATATGGGGGACTATAGGCGAGTGGGGATTTTTCTTTTTCGCCTAAAAAAAATAAAATTCCAAAAAACACGTGACGTTTTTTTCCAGTTCAAAATAAAAAAAAAATAAAACAACCGAATTAGTTACACTTTGCTAATTAATTTATTAATAACACTTTGATAATTATTTGATTAATTACACTTTGCTAATTATTTTATTAATTGCACTTTGATAATTATTTTATTAATTACACTTTGATAATTATTTTATTAATTACACTTTGCTAATTATTTTATTAATTGCACGTTGATAATTATTTTTTTACCTAAAAAAAAAATTAAAAATAATTTTGAAAATTGGGAATACCTAATCTCTGGTAATTAGTGATCGAAGATATCTAAATTTTCCCTTGGAACGTCACGTTTCCCGTCTACCCTGTACACATAAATAGCCGCGTATTAGTCAATGGAGAGCCATAAATTTAAGTACTCGCGACCAGAGTCCTACCGGATCGATAAAACTGATTTATTCACGAACAGTTCGGTATCAAGCGACGATACCACGCGTCCCTTGTTACAACCAACCAACATTAACGATCCCCAGATGCATTTATGACCCGGACGACCCGTTTTTCCACCTAATACCAGGCGTAAAGCCGTTACGTGCAAAATGAAAAAAAAAACAAACAATTTTTTCAAACGAAAAAAAGTCATTTCCGCTACTCCGCTGTTTATCGTTCGAATCTTGAATAAAAAAAAAATGAATTCGACCAATACTGGATCAGGGTAAAAATTAAAAAAACATGAAATTTAAAAAACCTAAAATGTAAAAAAGCCTGTGGAAATAATTAAAAAAAATCACTTTGGAGTAAACGTAAAAAACAAAAAAAAACAAGATTAAATTTAACGAAAAATTCGAACGTCAAAAACCAAAAATAAAAGCGAACAAAAAATACAGAAATAAACGAAAATATACCTGCGCATCAAACCCCCCCCTCAAACTATAAAAAACAAGAAATACTAAAAAAAGAGCCCAGCATCCCGCAGAAGTAAAAAAAAACCCAAAAAACCAAAAACAAAAATTTACCAGGGCACTACAAATCTAAAAAAAAAAAACCAAAAAGTACACATGTACCAAAAGAGCGTACCTCAGCACGGTCTAAATGTCAAAAAATAAAAAAATAAAAAAAGGCGATCGAAGAGATAAACGAAAAGAAGGGGGGGGGGGGGGCAACGTGGTGTGTTTGGGGTACGCGCAAACACGAGACGGAAGCTTCTGGGGTTGCGCTCGTCGATCCATTAAATAACTCAACGCTCGTACTACTTACGTACGTAATTGCGGGTTTTCTCGGGGGCCCGCGCGCGAGCGTGTGCGCACACATGTACAATTATGCCACACGAGGAGATGGTAAAATTTACAGGCGTCGAAACAGTGTCTGATGTACATGTATATATATATATATATATAAATAATTTACCTTTTTTACAAATTTTCGTATATAAACGACTATATATACTATATAAATATATATCCAAATATATATGTGTCCGTGGATGTATATATGTATAGTATATGTACAGTATATACCTACATTGTAGAATACATAGTAATTTATGTACCAAGCTTCGAGAGATGTAAAAATAATTGTTATGTAACAAAAAAATGGACCACCCGTGCAATAACAACTACGACGTGTATTTGCATACATATGTACATATATAAAAATGTATATATATAATAAGGAGTATAGTTATTTATTTAACAACAAAAGTAGTTGGTTTTTACAATCTTTTACTGATGAAGAAAACGTATGTTTCCATTAAAAAAAAAACATGTCGGCGGTTTTAACGCCGCCATTTTGAATTTTGGATCGATTGCAGTTTTTTTTTCAAACCTCTCCCAAGCTAAGCTTTTATTATACAGCATATTTGATCCGAGAAATTCACAAAATGGGACACCTGGTATAGGTGTGTACATAAATATACACATATATATATATATATATATAACATGTAAATTTATGTAAGTAAACGGGTATATAAACAAAAAAATATATAAAAATAAATAAAAGAATAAATGAATGAATAAATAAATAAATAAATAAACATACATATATATATTCATATGGTAGCTGTTATTGCACGGATGGTCCATTTTTTTGGTAACATAACAATTATTCCTAAACCTACCTAAGCTTGGTACATAAACGACTTTATATACTATATTCCAAGAATATTTTGTGCATATCCTACAAATATATTTCCTTCTACAAATATTTTTTTCTACAAATATTATATATTTATATATGTACACACTTACGTATATAAATATATAAATATCCTTTTTTATATACATATATGTATGTATACGCAGTTATATGTATGTATATACACACCGACATATAAATATATATATATATATCGATAAGAAATAATATATATGTAGACATACATACACATTTATGGGTATATATATAAGGATGCGCGCGAATGGGATAGCGAGGTGCGCCTCGCATTAAAATGAGCCGAGGAAATAATTTAGAGCATGAATTATTGATTACGGGCAATTGATTTTGAGCGATCACGTTAATACCCATGATCGAGGCGATATGTGACGCGATACGAAGCGCCTCAAACCGCGCTCTGATTTCGCCTCGATCGAAAAGAAGCACTCTCTCTCTCTCTCTCTCTCTCTCTCTCTCTTCGTATGTCCCTATTTGGAGTATGCACTCCGCAGCATACATAGAGGTTATGTCCCGGCCCGTAGCCCCGAGTGGATCTTCGTACCGATCGTACTTACGTATACGAGATACGAAACGGTACAGATATACAAAGGGGGAGTTTTCGGCCGTGCGAAAGTACTCAGGGATAATGATACGCGGAAGATCGTTTTCCATTCGAAGCCTCGGTTACTTTCCGGACTATCGATGGTCCTGAGAAATCGTCGCACCCAATTGCCAGGTCGGCTAATGGCCAGGTGGACCAGAATTGCGTTAATGAAAAAAAAAATGATAATAATGATAATAATAATTGTGATAATTGGAAGCCTAATGATCAGGCTTTTTTTTTTAATTTGAACTAATGGTTCTGATGTTTGTTTGTTTGGGTTTGTTTAGGTTTGGGTTTAGTTTTGGTTGGATTTGGTTTCGTTTGGGTTTAATTTTATTTGGGTTTGTTTGGGTTTGGTTTTGTTTGAGTTTGGTTTCGTTTGGGTTCGGTTTTGTTTGGATTTCGTTTCATTTGAGTTGGTTCTTGTTTGGGTTTGTTATTGTTTAGGTTTGGGTTTGGTTTTGTTTGGATTTGGTTTTGTTCGGGTTTGGTTTTGTTTGGATTTCGTTTCATTTGAGTTTGTTCTTATTTGGGTTTGTTATTGTTTGGTTTGAGTTTGGTTGTGTTTGGGTTTGTTTGGGTTAGTTGGAAAGCACAGAGCAATAAAAAAAAACATAGCCTAAACAAGTATACTGATGAAGGATTGGACAATCAAGTGGACAAGTCCATTTTTACCAGCGTTTCGTCTTTTGATTCTTTTCCAGATCTTCACTCTACCATTCAACGTAGTTCAACAATTTTTTTTTCAATAAAAAATGTATATTGATGGACGTGGAACCAGTGTCTTCGATTGACAAAAAAATACCAAGAAGAGAATTTTAAAAAATCATAGAAAAAGCTTATTTTTCTGACGGTTCCTTTAGACTGAAAGTATCAGATGAACCCCTAATAGAGAGGCTTCTATTCGTCAGAGGTTTTTCTTTGAAAGCTCCTGTAGCGAAAAGCAATGAAAAAAACGTAACGAAAAGAGGTGGACCAATCAATCATTGGGTAGACAATCGAATGGTTCAATGATTAAGTCCGTTTCAGAAACCGCCCCCTCTATTGGGTCCCGATTGAGATACCGATCCTTCAGGATGATCAGCATCGCAGATCCTCCCTTTTCATTTTATAGCGGACTTCTGGCAGGTCGAGATTGCCCATGGAAAACAATAGACACATCGGTAGGAAGAGGAACGTTCCGGAACCGGTCTCGACCCGATAAAACGCTGGCGAACGCTTATTGCGAGCGTCCATGTCCGACCGAGAAACATTGAAGGTCTTGGAAGAGAGAATATGGTATATTCCATGAGGATTTTCATTGTGTGAGTGTGTGTGATGTGCGTTTCAAGTTCTCCCTCCGTGCGAAGGCTTCAATCAACTCGAGCCGTCGCCCCGGGCCGATCCGATATCAGACATTAGAGACCCGCACGTCGGAAACTCCTCGGGATTCTGATCCACCCACCAACGCAACCATGGAAATATACTGATCCTCTCTATCCGTGTGTCCATGGCGATCCTTCAGATTCTACCTCTTGGACTTCTGCGATGACCCGATTTGCCATTCTCCAGATGTAGTCAATCAAAAGTAGTCATATAGGTTGGATGGTAAAGTGGGAGAATTGGACATGGAAACTGATCAGTTTTTGAAAGTAATAATGGAGTTGATAAGGATAGACTAAATGATCAGGTCGTTCAAAGCTGATCTTCAAGAAGTCCAGATGATTTTCCAAAAACCCTATTGGGTTTGGGGTTCTTTGCTGGTTGATGTATTCTTGAAATAAAGTGGATTGGATAGTTGAGGGATTTGGAATTGGAGAGTTATTGGACATTGGGAATGGTTGAAGAAGATGGATTAGTGATTAGCTTCATTCTGTGATCATTTTCCAAAACGCTAGCTTCCGAAAACCCAATTGCTTTTTGAGTTGCTGATGTAGGAAGCTGTTTAAGTAAATGTCGAAATCTAGTTGACAAATGGACAACGTGATGACGATCTTTATTGATTAGAAGTGCTCAACTGGCAATTGGATTGAGATTGTTTGAGTTCTGAAAGTTGTTTAGGTTTAAAAGTTCTTGCAATGTTGATTAATTGGTCATCAATGACAAGTTTTCAACTGGCAGGTTGATTGTAGGAATCATTCAATTCCAATTGGATTCATTCACCACAGAACTGTGAAAAAAAATACTTCTGGATCTGATCATCGATTGCAACAACATTATCGTTTATTGGGTATCGAATTTAAGACCTTCATAGTCTATGACAAGAATTCCAAGGGACTGGACCAACCGTTCAAGAATACCTATAGAGCTAAGGCTGTAACTTTATGACTCGGGCATTATGCTTTTACGAGCTGAAGGAGAGAGGTCGTATATATCATAATCTACGGTCCCGGGATATAACGCGCAAAGTCCAGAGTGCGAAAAGGAACACCAAGGAACACTTGGGAGAATCGAACTTGCGATGTGCTTTCTCATTGGGTTCGGACCGTTCGACGATGAGTGGACGCAGTGAGGTATACGGAGGGTAGATTCGTTAATGACCCGAACACGACGGAGAAGACTACCTAATGGACCATAAACTGAATACCGACTCTTTTTTTTCTGGGCATTCGTTACGCCATGAGTAGCTAAAATTGGCTGATGAATGTACCGACAGATTTAGAGGCCGGAAGTGAATTCTAGGTGAACGAAAACACGCGCAGGGTGGAATGGAAACAATCGGCAGTCTTTTTGATCAATGAGGATACCGGAAGTGAATTCTTGATGAACGAAGAAATCCGCAGGGTGGAATGAACGTAATAGGTAAGCTTTTTGATCACTGAGGGTACCGGAAGTGATTTTTTGATGAACTAAGGCAACCGCAGGGTGGAATAGAAGCAATCGATGTTCTTTTCGATCAACAATCAAACTATCAGCTATTTGCTGTAGACTTCAAAGCATTTGAAATGTCTTACCTTGGAATGGATATCCAGGGAAGTACGGGGCCATGTTCATGGTGCTGACAGCCATTGGGATTGGCTTATCGTAACCAGACGACGATCCGTATTTCACTTCTTCCGTAACGCAACGGCAATCGGGCCGACGGAAGTTCTGCCGTGATTATGGCACTTTCCTATGAAGACGAACACTGACACTGGTGATATATACTAGGTTTGATGATACTAATCCGTAACTTGGGACGATTGTGAAGATATCTAAGCCGCGACGGTATCGAGAGAAAGTGGGAATGAAACGCGAAGTGGCTGATGTCTGGTCTGATGGGAAGCTAGGACCTGTTGTACTCTCGGGGTCTCGACACCAACTGTCGGGCAAACTTCAGAAGTGGGAACACACTCCGTGCGGTTAGTTTCTGTCCTTTTCTAAAGCTGCTCGTTGTAATATCCGTGAACGGGGGCCCACCGGCACGTTTGAAGCTAAAGCCACGCCGAGAGACGTGGTCCCAACGGTCTCGAAGAATACACCGGGTCTTGGTGTTGAAGAAAAGGGAGATGAAGACTGGCTCCGCCTTCTTTGAGACTGAGAACATCAAGAAAGTTTCCGTGGCAACGACCATCCTCCGGAATAACAAAACTCTGCATTGGTCGACTCACTGCTAGGGGTATCTCCTGCCATCGAGAGGTGGTCACTTTGCTAACTCCGCCTGGCGATCCAACTTGAGACTGGCCTTCTTCCTGCCAGAGAGAAACGCCTGAAGATTGCTTTCTCCCTCTCTCCCCTCTTCGTCTCTCTCTCCCTCTCCTTCTTGGACACCTTCGTGTTTCTGCACTTTGGAACCTTCGTGCCGCTATCGATCACCTTCCTGTCGCTTTATCGTCGTCCCCAACTTCCTGCCATTTCGTAATGGAAGAAAATCTTGGAGAAAAGATTGCAGATTGCTGGATCGTGACGATTCGTTCGAAGGCGTCTTTGTACGCCGCCATTGAAACTAGGGAGCGTTTGGAAATGACCTAATAGGAATGTGTCGTTTGGGAGCTAATAGAAGGAATTCATCATCTATTGGGGTTTCATGGGTCATTTAGGAGTCATTTAAAAGTTTCAACGATTGGTTTTAACACCTGATCAGCCAATGGGTTTCATCTAGCATCAAATTAATCAAAATCTGATCTACGAATCGAACATCCAGCTGTCGACAACGAAAATTCTAGCAATTTGAGATCAACTGAAAATCGAATTTCCTTTTGAAGTTGTCATCTATTGGATAATCAAAAAAGGTAACGAAATCAATGAAGTGATCAGGATTCATTAAAACATAGGTCTGTTTGATTTTCCAAACCTGCACACTTTATTGATTTATGGAAAGTCCATTTCCATATTTGAATTACAATTTAAACTCATTAAAGTAGTCGTTGTCTGTTTTAATGAATTTCCATTCGAATTTTTTGGAGGGGGTAAGTCGTTGATCGTTCGACCTTGAACGACCCGTTTTTCGTCAGGGTGGAAGCTCATTAGATTTCGACCGTTCGGACATATAGGGAGGATCCCCGTGGGGACCGCCACAGAGCTTGCCTAATACGCGTATAATCACTCGTCATGGCATCCTCGTGTCGTCCCATCAGGTTGGCCCATGTGTCCGACAATTCCGGCGAATCTTAATGTTCAGGTTGATAACTCGTTGAAACCAGCATTGCAATCCGAAGCGAAATTTAAAGCGGATTAATACAACACCGATTGCAACATCAACGAATTGGACACACGTTTCCATCTTCATTGTCCAGTGTTTTATGAATGTTCCTCCCTTCTGGAAGGCGAGTTGATGACCGTAGCCTTGAAGAGGGATTACGTCAATGTGGTATTCTTTACCGACGATTCCGTCATTGATATCAAGCCAATGGTAGGTTTTACTTGATGTCATAAAAAACTAACAGATCGACTGAATCTCATAGGCAGTCATCAAATAAGTCTACTTCTCCTAAAACCACCTAGATCAGGCACCGAATCAAGAAACGCCATCAAAATTGATCAGGACAGCCTTCAGAGTCGCCTACTTCCATAGCAGTCAATTCCATGACTTTAGCTTCGCAAAGACCAAAAGTAGAACTTCCGTTACTGTCGAGCCAAGTCCTCCATTAGGTAAGCGCTTGTTCTGGTTGGAAGGAAAGGAGGTCCCTGATCAAAGTTCTCCAATCGCCAAACGGATCAAGGTTTTTGGCGAGGATCGAGTTTTGGTTAACTTCCGGTCACTGCGGATCAGTCACATCAGAAGCAAACGATCTTCAACGACGAAGCCAAGTCTGATGTTGCCTGAGGCACTTGGAAACCTGGTGGTAAATACATTGCGATAGCACGTGTCGTGATTGTAGTTTATGGGTAGCTGATTGCGGTAGCGTGTGGGACGGGTGTCCCACGTCGCCCCCGTCCCAGTTGCGCCGCGGTCGCTGAATTTTATACCTGCCATCTGGAAGTCGCGGTAGACGTCATTCTACGGATTGCGAAGGCTTCTCCTTGCTCCTATGATTTCGTATAAATAGATGCTCCTATGGAGACACCTAGAAAAACCCTCCCATTGGGTTTAAGCCTACTGCGCATGTATCAGCCCGTGTCTATGTGCCTCTACCTTTCGTTTCGTAATCATTAAGATATGCATTATCCCATAATGACGAGGTGCCGAGCATACCGTGACCGATCAGGCACTTCCACTCTCCTCCTTGCACCTCGCTGATACCAAACCTTGCGGTACTCTCCAGCCGTACTGGAGCAAACCAACTCGCATAAATCGACTCGCAAAACGCCCCTCGTGTCTACACGCGTAACTCCGCTCTTACCCAGTCACCTCACCCATCCCATCATGGATTTTACTCCTTTGTTTCGTTTTCTATTGGACCTGGACTTTTAGTTAGTGGAAGGTAGAAAGAGCTTTGGTGACTGGAGAGGTCTAGAATGAGATATGGAATAGAACGTCTTGGATGATGTTGACGTCATGATATAGGTTGTAGAAAATGATCTGAAGGAAAACAGTTGAAACTGGCTGGATGCTAGAGATGCTGGAGTTTTGGATCGTGACTAGGGACGGTCTTTTGATTCTTACCAAACTGGTTCCGATCAATTAGATTTCTACTTGATGACCTCTAAGTGGATTACAATTTCACCAAACACGTCGTCTCGATCTCTCAGTGGTCTAAATCGTATAAAAATCATAGCAAACCAGTACCAACCTAACTCGATCGCTCCCCGACACCCAAACGATCAAGAACCATACTAGAATGATCCAGACCACCACGATTTCTACCAACCCACCAGGATAAAAGTTTCCCATCTTTCTCAAACGGTAAGTTTTGAACGAAGGTAGGGTTGGATCGACCCAGCAACCGGAGGGGTATCCCAACCCAAATTCCGTTTCCTGGAGGATCGATCCCAAGAGCAAGTTCCATCAGGATTTTGGCAGCTGTAATGGGCGTGTATTTCTGGGTGTTTGAAGAGCATAGATGTCTCAATCGAAGTCCCAGGAGCAGTTTCCTACCGGTTGGGTATTATCTATCGTTGGAAGAGGCTGTCCATACGTATATATGAAGCCAAGCGTGTAAACATCTCCCCGTTCTTTCCGCTGTCAGTGATTCGAGTTCCAGGCTTGTTGGAGTCATGAGAAGATGTTCCCGCTGGTTTTGGATGATCAATCGTTCTGAGCGACGTTTACGAATGATCGCTACCCCAGCTCGGTCCTCCACTCCTCTTTGGTGGAAAAACGCGATGGAGAGAGTATTCGAAGAGTATCGCTGGCGTAAATGAAATTTTTGTCAAAGTTACCACCTCGATCACGATCAATAAGCGATATTGGCGATCTTCGTTGTTGAATATGATTGCCCTTGGGACATCAGGAAAACCCACCACCAGGCTCCTTTTTCAATGAACCGCAAACACCTTTTGAATTGGAGAAACAGCCATTGGAAATATGGTGGGAGTGGATTGTGTCCCTGGGCGTGAAGTGCCACGCGCTCCCTCAGGACCCACCAACCAACTAATTGTTATCCATTCACTCCTTTTCTCACCAACACCGTACATTCGAACGAACACCACCATCCTTGCTACCATGTTCGTATTGGATAAAGGATACCAAAATAATTCAAGAAATCATCCGGTAAAAGGAGGAAAAACGATAGGCGTGTTTTCCTCATTTTCCCAATGGGATCATTGTTCATAAGAATTTTTTCGCGTCTACGGTGTATCACCACATTTAACTATTACTCATTGCATTGACGTATTTTGACAACTCAGTTTTGAAACCACACTAACCACAGTTTACCCTCCCACGACGATTCAACAATTTGCTCGGGACTGAATCACGGAATTGTGATGCCCCGAGTGATGGGCGGGCATTTTTCTGGCGAGCGCGAGACCATTCCTTTTTTTTTCTATTTTCTATCTATTATAATAAATAATAATAAATTATTATAATAACTATTAATAATTATAATAATATTAATTAATAATTATCAATAAACAATTATAATGAATCCTTTTGCTGTATTTATATTTTAGAATATTTGTATCATTTTATTCATAAAACAAACAAATTTTTTTTCTCTATTTTTATTTTCTTTTATTTATTTTATATTTATTTGAAAAATACAAATAAAATATAAACATAAAACGGAAAAATAAAAATATAAAAAGAAAAAAAATCAATTTTTTTAATTGATTTTTATTTTTGTTGAACTAAATCTTCAATTGGATGAGAAAAAAACATTTTTATTCATATCAATGTCTATCAACATAGATAATTTATTTTTAAGAGGATTATTGATTAACAAACTTACATTGACCAAATGGAAATTAATAATAAAAAAACTATGTTTTTTCTTTAAATTATCTACGTTTTAAGGGTTAAAAACTTGTAAAAAATTTGTAAAAAAATTAAAGGGTATAAAATTTGTGTATAAATTTATAAAAAATTCATTAAAAATTTATAAATGATTGGTAAAGAGTAAAGTACAAAATTTGCAAAAAATTCTGGAAAACCAGCCCGTTGGAGGTACACAACTCTTTGGGGCCTGCGGATATGGGCGTGTGAATGCCAGGGCAGCTCGTCCAGGTGTCCGAGTGTCGGGTTTCGCTACTTTGGGTCGAGAGTAATTAATATTCGTCATGGAAAAGGCACCCTGTGGTAAACTGGACCGTCGATGTATGGACGGTTCCAGGCCATTTTTTTTCTCATGGCCATGAAAAATGGTCATCAAGAATGGTCCATAAAGCGAATACCAGAATCTTTGAATCTTCGCACATTACAGAGAAAATGGTAACTAAATGGTAAAAAGTGTAAAAAAACATAACTTCAACAGTAAAAATTGCAAAAAAAGTGCCTTATCAGTAAAAACAATAAGAAACAGTACCTCGATGGTAAAAATGATAAAACAATACTAAATTAAACAAAAGAGGCAAAAAAAATGGTTATTAAACAAAAAAGGCAAAAAATGATAATTCAACGAAAAAGGCTTAATTATCGACTCGATAAAACAAAAAAGGTGAAAAATGGTAATTAAACAATTAAAGGCTCAATTATCTACTTAATTAAACAAAAAGGCAAAAAATGATAATTAAACAAAAAAAAGCCATAATTATCGACTCAATTAAATAAAAATATCCAAAAATGGTAATTAAATAAAAAAAAAAGCTTAATCATCGACTCAATTAAACAAGAAAAGCAAAAAAAACGGTAATTACCCCCAAAAAAAATGCTTATCGACTCAATGAATAAAAAAAAGCAAAAAAAAAATACCTACGACTACGAAAGAAATCCCCAGTAAGCCCCCACTGTCAAGAATCTAAAGATCTCAAGATTTTCAATTAACCAAAGGTCTCGGTAGGGTACTTCCACCGCACCTGACTCGGTGCACCGATAAGATTGTGATTTCGCGGGACAACTGTTTTCGCAGTTGGCATATCCGTATCTATAGATATCCCAAGTGAAAAAAAAAAAAAAAAAAAAAAAAAAAAAAAAAAAAAAAAAAAAAAAAAAAAAAAAAAAAAAAAAAAAAAAAAAAAAAAAGATCGAAACACGTGAGGAGTCTCGTGTATCTGCGTCGAAACCAGCAGGATGTAAACCATTAAAATAACAACTCCCGCGCGCGAGAGAGAGGTGATAGATGGGTTGTATGCCAATCGTTCCTGTTGGCAAGGCCCATTAAAGTGCGTGGGCCCCACCAACGAACGGGCTCACATTTACACCTGAGCCTTGCGGCTAAGCTAAGGCGCGAGCCGTTTTCTGTTCCCGGCTGCCGGTGGTTCTCTCTTCGGGCTCTCGAGAGAGGAGAGAAAAGAGAGAGAGAGAGAGAGAGAGAGAGAGAGAGAGAGAGAGAGAGGGAGAGAGAGAGAGAAAGAGAACGAGAGATAAAGAGAGAGAGAAAGAGAACG
>JAPYZJ010004260.1:0-14070 GCA_030522765.1 Ophioninae sp. B BG-2022a | reverse complement strand
TTTGATTCGCTAAATCCAAAACAAGTTGGGATTCCAGGATTCGATCAGTTAGCAAATACTGTGAATAATCACGGCACTCATAGATCTTGGTGGTTGCATATTTCATCATATTTGTTTTCGAACCCTTTTATCGAATAAAAATGACCAACGATAGAAATTAAATCCCGTAGATATTACATTTAACTCACCTCAATAATTGAAGCTTTCCAGCCCTGCCGGAACCATCCGAAAACATTGTTCCGCAATCTGGAATGAAGAAACAAATAATGAGCAGGACAACTGAGAAGAATTGATCATTCGGACGAAACTCACCTTATCTTCCACAGTACTTTTGCACGTAGTAATAAAAAACGCATTTTTTTAAATAATAGCAAACTAAAAAATAAAAGAAAAACGTCCCGCGCATCGCTGCGAAACAGGAACGAAAAAAAATTCCTCCGTTCGCTCGAACCTTCCACTTAATTTCAGTCGAGAACTTTTTATCAATTATCAGAATTCCATCAAATCCTAATAAACCAAAAGCAGAGCCGATCGAAAACCTTAAAGAGAAATTTCTCTCGTGCCTGTTTCCCAACGCACTCTCGGACCTCTCGCGTAAGTATTAAATATTTTATTGACGCGATCCATGAATTAATCGGCCTTTTTCGGGGCACGGGTCTTCTTCGCCGGCAGGGGTTTCTGCGATCGTAAAACAGCACTGGCACGACGCAACGCCGCCTATAGATAAAAAATAATATATAAAAATCGCGCATTTTTAATAAATACAAAAAAAAAAGTATCCACTCAATTTTATCGCCCGGATAGTCTTATCACATAGCGTATTATATAAAAATGCATTATGTAGAAATCGTAAGGAAAATTTTAATTGAATCGGACGAACCTTAGTGAGGTCCCGACGGTACTTATTGGCGCTGATGAGAGTCTTCAGCTTGTGAAGAGATCTGCGAGCGCCGGCTTTCATGGTACGCCTAACGGTGGCCTTGGCTGGCTTGGAAACAGCCTTCGGCTTCTTGTATACGACCGTGAAGCCCTTCTTATCGGGAGTATCGACAACACCGATACTTTTGCGGTGAACGATGCCGGAATAACGATAGCTACTGAGATTGGTCAGATTGTTTGGCTCCTAAAAGGTTTTTATAGAGTTTCTGACTCCGAGGATTTAATTTGCTTCGATATGAAAAAAAGCTCGAAAAGTTGCAAGTTGGACTCACCGTCGAGAAGGGCTTGCTGATATTCCTCTTTTTAAGGAGGAACGCATTGTTGTTGCGGATGATCATCCAGTTGAGATGGGACGACATGATGAAGGCCTGAAACGAAAAAAACGTTTTTGAGGTTAGAAATCGTCGATCGGGGGAAATGGGGATTTTGTTGCAAGTTTACGCGATGGGTGATCATCGACAAGACGGAAATGATTGAAAGCTGTCTATTTTGAGTTTTTTGGAAGATTTTTGAATTTCAAAAATTGTGAAAAAGGCAAAATGTTTGGAGTGCAACGCGAAAGTTGACACATGTGCTTTTCTCCGACGAGATATGTTTGATTCAAATTTTCGTTGATCGAGGGATTATTGATCGAGATGAGGTAATTATCGATAATGTTGATGAAATGTTTTGTGCTTTTCGTTAATTCAAGAGGAATAACGATGAATTTAAGTCGAAGCGCGATTTGCTCACCTCGTGCGTCCAAAGAGCAGCGAGAGGAAAGAAACTCCGGTAGTGGGAGAGGAAACGTGTCGTGTTCAAAAGACTATTACTCGTGGACGATCAATTTATACCAGTGCCTTTATTAGGTTAATGTAAATTCGATTTTTGGCGTTTAAGTAATTAAAAGCAATTTTGCAATATTTTTATGAAAGGGTTTCATGAGATTAATAGAAATAAAGGGGACTTACGTGACTCGCGTAGTTTTGCTTAAAACACGAACACGGACGATATTTGATATAGGTATATTTCCGCTACGAGACAATACCGAGTTTTTAGTGACGGATTGTGCCACGCGTGGCGGTAGTTGTGCTGTGATAATCTCGCTATCTCGTGTATACAGTCGCACGAATATAATTCGCAAAAGCTGAGATGCATAGAAAAAAGTCACCCTAAACGCCAATATTGATTCGTATGTAACGAATTAAACGCAATACTGCGATTTTGATAATTCATGATAACCTCTATCAAGCTTTCAAAAGGCGAGCTTCGATAGGATTCGAACTTCCGAAGCGACCCCAAAGTTGAAACTTCAGCTCCAACTTTCCCTCCACTCTGTAAAACCACCGCTACTCAAGGTTCGGTTTCAACAATGTTTTCCTCATTCCCTCCAGTCGCTCAAAGTTTCCAACGCGGATTCCTTCTTCCCGTTGTTTATTTTCCGTTCGTTTGTTTTCTCATGAAAGAAGAAACTCCGCAATGGCGAGCGACGAGCACAAGAATCTCGCGAACTTCATAAAATCGACGCACAACCAATTACGCGAGGAGTCGCGTCTTTACGGCCCGATGGAAGCTTGGGAGCGTCATCTGGCCCGCACTGAGGTCCTCAAGGTTAGATCGCGCGCTGGAATTTTCCGTGAACCCGTCAGATCCCATTTGGACATTGCAGACTTACGCGACGAATATGCGCCGCCTGGCGACGCGTCATTGGAACGAACGGATCGCCGAAACGCCGCTGGAAGCGACGCAACTTCTCTGTAGAAACAAATGGACGAGATCGCAATGCGACGATTATTATCTGAACTCCGGTCATCGTAGGTTCTCCGTCAAAGAGCGTGAGATCGCTGCCAAGATCGGTTTTGAGTTTCCGACCGAAATGGAGAACCGCGAAGGTCCGATAGAATTGCTGGACGTCGGCAGCTGCTACGATCCGTTGGGATCTCAGCCGAACTTCCTCGTTACCGCCATCGACATAGCTCCTTCCTCCGAGAGCGTCTATCGCTGCGACTTCCTCGGCGTCGCTCTGGCTGACGATACATTGACGGCTGTACAACCGGAACGGACAATTTTTCAATTGGGAATATCTTCTTTCGACGCCGTTCTATTTTCTCTCTTCCTGGAGTATTTGCCGTGTCCCCGGCAAAGGTGGGAGTGTTGCGCGAAAGCTGCCGCTCTTTTACGACCCGGCGGCCTTCTACTGATCGTCACTCCCGACTCTAATCACCGCGGAGCTAACGCTAGAATCGTCAAGTCCTGGAGAATCGTTTTGGCCAGACTAGGCCTGGTCAGGATCGCTTACGACAAACTGAGACACTTGCACTGTCTCGTCTTTCGCAAGTGCGCGAACGACGCTATCGCGACTGCCTGGTCACGATTCAAACCTGTGAAGAAACCAGATGAGTTTCTTAGCAAAGAAGATAAAATTTACATTCCGCAAGATTTGAGGAAAGAGGAGATTGAAAAGACGGAAGGAGAGAGAGTAGAGTGGGATCGAGAAGAACTGGTCAATCACTTCGAAGCCATGCCCGGTTCTTGTGATATCTTCGATTAGGACGTTCTGTATTACGGCGTTCTTTTTTTTATTTTTGTTTGTACAAAGTGGCCCTGAGATTTACTGGGGCCTGTATATAGATTTGGGAAGTTGTAGATCGCTGTAATTCATCCGCATTTTTTTTTAAATGCTACCTGCGCGTGGCGATGGTTATTCTGTGAAAATATTCTCGTGGGAAACTCCCGCGATTAAACTGAAATTAGTGTCTACGTGAAACTATCGGAAAATGAGAAACACTTCCTATACTTTGCGCACATGTACAATACAATTTTTCAAGTGAAAAATTGCTCCATAATTAAGTAGCAAAATAATAACGTACGTATAGAGTATACGTATGTCAGTAAACAAAGATTTAGGTACGGAAGGAAAATCTAACAATTTATGACTAAATAATAACTTGAAAATATTAGTAAAGACGTTTTTAAAAATGCGTCAGTTCCGGAAAGAGATAGAGCATTTTTTTTAGTTGTAGCAGTAACATTTTGAAGTCATTGTTTAATACGAAAGAGTTTTATTTTCACGAGTACCTCTATGATTATCGGCACAATCATCAATCTAATGTGGTGTGATAATAAATATATCTGTCCAATATTATGTTGCCGAATTAAACGTATAGGCAACTGTATATATATATATGTATAAATTCCCGGGCAAGATTCTCATAACACAACTACCGCCACGAGTGGCAAAATAGAACACTAAAAACTCCGGACATTTCGCATAGAGAAAATACCGAGTTTTAACACTTCTCCGGTGTAAATCGAATGAATAAAGAGATTGTACAGACGAATTGAACGTTGGGAGACATTTCAGACCTGCCCGTGGAGCTTAAAGAGCTTAAAGGTTATGGAGAAATTGGTTAGTAAAAACATCCGCTAGAATGGGAAATTTCGATGTTTTCTTTAAAAATAGCATGCTATTCTTTCACACTTTTTGTTCTTTTAATACTCTCAATAGGATAACGATTTTTCTAAAGCTAATTTATTTGTTTCATACAATTGTATAATATCCAATAAGTTGGCAAGCATTCTCGTGGCGCCCCCCTGTGGCGAAACGCGGCGGCGCGCCGGCGTCACTTTGTCCACTCGCGGTGCGTCTCGCGACAATTATTCTCTCCGTGTGCGAAGCAACCGGATATTAAATCGTGCTCTTTCTCCCAATCCCTGATCGTGCGTTCATTATCGCTGCCTCATTTGTGTGTTTATCGTGGATTCTTTCGAATTTTACAAAAAATAAATAAATACGCGACGCGATCGTCGTCGCGTCGATCGACGATGAATCCGAGCGTGAATTTGCCGTGAAAGTTTGCCGAACGGATCGAGTTTTTTCTAACCTCGAAATCCGGCGGCTAGGAGCCGACGCGTCGATAAAAATGGCGGTCGGAACGACAAAGGTCGTACAGGTGACGAACATCGCGCCTCAAGCTACCAAGGATCAGATGCAAACGCTTTTTGGTTATCTCGGTAAAATCGAGGACATCAGGCTCTATCCAACCATTAGAGATGTCGCCGTACCCGTTCAATCACGCATTTGCTACATCAAGTTTCACGATCATAGCAGCGTCGCCGTTGCACAGCACATGACCAACACCGTCTTCATAGACCGTGCCCTCATTGTCGTTCCCTACCCGAACGGCGACATTCCCGATGAGCAGAGAGCCCTCGAACTCACCAATAATGGATCCGTCGTCCCCGGTAATTTACGATCGTCTCTCCCACAAAATGGCGGGAAACGTTTCGGCGATCCCTTTTAAAATTTCAAAATCCTGGACTATAATCCAAACAAATTTCTCTGTGACAACTTTTTCCTATTTATTATGCAATTCAAGATTCCTGGACAAACCCAATATCAGGTTATGTGCGACTTGGTTTTGTGTTGTTTTCGTCAGAATTTTTTGGATTAAAAGATGCTGTTGCGTTACAGCGATTAGACGTCTCGTCGCTGGTCACGGAGAATGACATTGTTAAAAAAAAGCAGCTGAAAAAGGCTCGAGTAGATTTGCAGAAAAAAAGAAATAGAAAATTCAAACTTATTCGACTGATAGTTTTTACAAATTAACAGTTAGATCAAATAAAAATGAAATTGGGTAATCACTGTTAGAAAACATTTTGAAAATGATTCGTTAAACGTTTTTTTTTTTTATAATTGAATACGAAAAATTGGTTGGTGAAAAATTGGTTGGTTATTGTTTAGCGTTTAATTTCCTAAGTCAAAATAGCATTGTAACAAAAGGCTCAATTATAATTCGTTATCCACAGGTCTCTATTATCATTCGTTATTCACAGGTCTCTATCCATCAGAGCCGAAGCTTCCGCCGAACGTGGTAAACGCGATAGAGGGAATACCTCCGCACCATATGATAACGACGATCGATCCAAAGTTGGAGGCGAACGGTTTGCCGTCTTATCCGCATTTACCGGGTCATTTGGACAGCCGCAGGATCGAGGAGATTCGTCGTACTCTGGTGGTGGGAAATCTGGACGTATCGGTGTCGGTGGATCAACTGTTGGATTTCTTCGTTAGCAACGGCGTAGAAATAAAGTACATGAGATTGTGTACACGAGACTCGGACACTCAGCATTACGCGTTGCTCGAATTGTCGGAGCAATCGAGCGTCGTAAGCGCGTTGCAATTGAACGGAAAATTATTGGCGGACAAGCCGATAAAGTTGTGTCATTCGACGCAAGCGATCGCGAAACCGGAAGCGAAGAGCAACGAGGCTGCACAGAAGGAGATAGAGGAAGCTATGTCGAGGGTGAAAGAAGCGCACAATTTGATATCGGCAGCGATCGATCCGGTGATCGGTATGCTCTCCAAGGATAAACGTAGTCGCAGCGGTTCACGGGGACGGAAGTCGCGATCCCGTTCCCGCGGTCGTAGCAGACGTTCAAGATCGCGCAAGAGATCGCGATCTCGTCACAGACGATCGCGATCGCGTCACAGGCGAAGATCACGATCCCGATCGAAACGCTCGCGATCGAAGGAACGCCGAAGAAAATCACCGTCAAGGAGACGCAGCAGTTCGCGCGGTCGTCATCGCTCGAGATCACGATCGAGACGATCGAGATCCGCGAAAAGATCGAGATCGAGATCCAAGGAGAGAAGCAAGAAGAGATCATCGCCGAGGCGAAGAAGCCGATCGAGATCGCGAAGCAAACGACGATCCAAGTCCAAGACTCGAAGGTCACGATCCAAATCCAAATCGAGATCGTCCAAGTCCAAGTACGCGGAGAAGAACAAAGACAAGGAACGCCGGGACAAGGACAAATCGGACAGCAACGGAAAGAAGAACGAGAGCGATCGGGACAGAAGCGAGAAAAGCGAGAAGAGCGAGAGGACCGAAAGAAGCGAGAAGAGCGAGAGGAGTGAGAAAAGTGAAAAAAGCGAGAAAAAATCACGGAGCGAAAAGAAAGCAGAAAAGGAGTCCAAGTCCGAAGACAAATCCAGCCGTGGTGGCGGATCGTCCGATTACAGCGACAGCAAGGATAAAACAGAAGCTGAGAATTAACCTTGTCTTTCTTTCCATTCATTCGAGTAGCCGGTTCGAGGAATTTGTCACGGCGTCACTCACCATTATTGTCTCTCAATAATAAAAAATATATATTCATCACCTCGATTTATCCCTCTTTCCTTTTATTCGTATTCGCTCGTTCGTATTTTTGTCGGTTCTGTCCAAGGCTCTGTGATTGTCATTATATTGTGTGAAATTAAACAAACAAAAAACGAATATGAATTATTGCGTTGAATTTGCGAAAAAATTTGCTCGAATAGTGACACCTAACGGGTATCGACGAACTTCTTTTTTCAATATAGCACCTCCTCGTTCTTAATGATAACGATGTATTTATTGATATTTCTTCGAGCGTGTAATAACGTAACAAACAACACGAGAGGCACGATAAGGCTTTGAGCAATGCTAAGGTCGAGGGGAGGGGGAGTGGAGGGCGGAAAAAAAGAACAGAAAAATCATTATCAGACGTCACCAGTCAAGAGCTGGGACTTGGCGTGTTTGCTGCGCCTCGTATTGTGATATAAATACGAGTGGACGCGAAGACTGTTGCTGTTCTTGTATTTGTTGCCGCAGAGCTTGCACGTGAGACTCTCGAGTGGCCCGTGTATGTAACGCACGTGTAGCTTCAGATTTTCCTTTCGGGTGAAATGCCTCAGGCACCAAGGACAGGAATACATGCGGACGACTTTGCCCCGATCGACTCGGAGCGTCGGACCGATCTCTGAAACGACTCTCAACGTTGTCTCCAGCGGAAGTGAACCGCTCGGCAATCCTCGCACCGTTCGTTTTCCCCGCGAATAACTTGGCACTTCCGGTGGCAGCTCCGGCCTCGAATCTCTCGGCTGATGAGCTTCCATCATTCCTAGTGTATCATTTTTTCATTTTTTATCGGTTTTTTTTATTCGATATCTTATGCGGAGGAATCCTAACCTCGAATATAAAAAACCAAAGAAAGTCGCTAACAAAAATTTAACCTAAAAATTGCATATTCAAAATGCAAGAATATAATGGATCTAAATGAAAAATATGTACTAAATTTTACTGAGATTTGGTGCTGGGAGGATTTAAAAATCATTGATTACGAATCCAATTACGAAAACCGGATATTCGGAATAGCCGATTCAACATGGCGATCTTAAATGGAAAATCAAAGACAAAATGGCTATTTAACGTAAAAATCGGATTTTTTCTTTTCCTTCAGCTAGGCTTACCTAGCTCCTTTTCGTCTCTAACTTCCGCACAGCCGGAAGAATTAAAATTCGGCAGCCAATCCTGACAGGAATGGCGACCCCTCGGGCTTCCGCTCAGTCTGTAGTTCAAGGGCGTTTCAAGTTCATTAGCTTCGGATATTCTGCCTACGTCGGACGTGTAGTCCAAGGGTTCATTCGCCATTGGCGTTGTAGCCTGATAGCTCTCGTTAAGAATTCTGTTTATGGATCGCACGGCGGCAGGATCAACCTCGGCCAGCTGTGACGTTTCGGAAGTCGCTTTAATCGACTTTCCAACCATTGGCGGTATCGGCCGAGGAGAGCAGTCGGAAGAACGGACAAATTCTTCCAGTTGTCGAGACGAAGCATCCTCGCCGGAGGAATCGTCTCCCGTTAATAATTCGCTTTTGACGCGACTGTTCAGCGATCCGATCGCGCCGTCATCTAAACCTCCTCCGTCATCCTGGACTTCGCCTTCGCGCTTTTCCCTCGTCAAGCCTTTTATTTGAAGCGTTTCCGCGAGCTTCAGAAAACTCGATATATCTTCCTGCTTTATGCTCACTTCGCCTTGATACATGAAATGCAGCATCGCTGATAAGTCCCGATAATTGACGTCTTTCAATATCACTATGGGATGCTTGCACGTATTGCCCTAAAAACAAATATGGAATTAGACAATTTGAAGGTTTTGTAAAACTAGTATTTTCCCCGGACCAAAAATTGCCTGAATTGCTTTTTTGTGTTTTTCAGTGGCATTACTCGAAAACCTTGTTCTCACTTGGAAAAGTTCTCTGAAGTAAGAGCTGCAAACGGACAGTATGAGTTTGTGGGCCCTAAGAATGTGGCCCTCCGCACTGAGAGTCACATCGACGAGATGTTCATCCGTCAAGAGTGTATACAGTCCGGAAGACAAGTTCGCCGGGAAGCTATTCCAAATGAGTGAAAATTGTTCGCTGGACGACATGATCGTCGAAGATCTGTAAGAAAAATGCGAAGTAAGCGAAAGTCGAAGTTTCGAAGACATAAAAAAAAAAGAAGACGAAAAGCGTGAGTGAAAAAAAGTCACTTTTTCTCGACGTACTGTCAAAGCGTGATATCTCTATACGGTTCTTTTGTCCGTTTAACGATCGGCTTTTTTTTATTTTATTATCGTCGCTTCTGAAAATGTATCACGCTAATGCGTCGCTTCACGAGCGTTCTACGATTCTTGTTTTCAACCAGTTTTCCACCGTTTCCACACGTATACGAAAACTATGAATTATTCTGTTTTTTGCATTTTTTGGAATTTCTAATTATCGTATCAGGGGGCTCGTCGTTGCGAGGTCGAGCGTGCCTCGAGGATTTTTGTCGTTGACGTCGTACGCAACTACACAACCGTCGCGAAAACGACGATGATTTTCGTATAATTCGAGTCGCGTTTGCCGAGACATAACGCATAACTATTCCATGAATCATAAGACGTGTATGCATCGTCGTACGTATATACGTACGTATTTCTCTCTATATACGCAATATCGTGTATACGCGTATAATGTACACGAGCTTAATAATGTAGAGCTACGCGCGCAGCTCGTGTGTTTACACACGTGAGAGAACGAGCGGGCCTGCAGCGTGGCGTTCGTGTGAGTCCCCCCCTCTAAGCGGCTGTTTTCTCGTCTACCCCCCCCCTCCCCCGCACTCCACCGCACCACGTGACTTCTTTATTTCGCTCGCGACTGCGAATTGCGTATGGCACGGGCGTTTAGTGCAAAACCCTCCTATTGGATAGCTCGGCTGTGTAATCTTGCTCTGCTGATTCTATCTTTTTTTTTTCGCACTACTCATGCGGAAAAAAAGCACGCGAACTCGCGGAGCGAATCGCGTTTCGTTCATAACCGCTAGTTCTATTTCCCACCGACCGGTGGCGCGCCTTGTCCTGTGAGAATGTTTGTCCAAAAGGCCCGAGCGACACCAGCGCCGCTTTGACCGAACCCTTATTTGTCACGATTCTGCGGACTCTGCAAACAAGTTTTGGAACTACATAGTTCAGCCATCACAATGCGTTGGCTTTGTACACGTAGTTCTGTGTGGCCACTGTCACACTGCATTTCTTCATTAGCGATGCGGTTAAACGAGCCGCCACGTTAGAATGACAATACCGATTCGAACTTTTAGTCGCGCACAGCGGTGAATCAACGAAAACGCGACGATTGTTGTAGAAAATTATTTTGACGCGGAAATAAAAGAAAACGTTGGAATATCACACCATCTGCTATGGCGGTAAATTTTTACGTTTTCATTCACGAAACAATAACACACGTAGAAACATAACCTACAAACTTGCGTTTTTATCGAAGAAAATTTCTTCTTTGCATGAACTGAAGTATTCTTTGGACCAGGAAATAATCATTTAATTATAATTATTAAATAAATAATTGGGATAATCATTAATAAGTAATTTAGGAACCTAAGTGTATACTTAAGTATTTCATTAAAAATAATTGTAAATTAATATATCTTCAACTATTCTACACAGGCGGAAAAAAAAAGTGGCAAAGTGGGGACGAAAGGATCCAAGCAAATAGTCGAGGAGAATGTGGCGACATTGAATTTTTACAGGAACATGGTATTCGCAGCGGTTGCCATTTATCTAACAACTATGATGGTTTTCTTTCATTTCGACACTCTAGAGATTGTGAGTTTTCCGAGACGAATAATTCACGGTACACGTTATACTTTTCCCTGGATATTGAAAAATCATTTTACGATTTTGAAAATCTGATCGTTTCGTTTAACGGCAGACCCTGACAATATTTTCGGGACTCGTGTACTTGGGAAGCTATCAATTTATGATTTACATGGCAAGAACAAGGTACGGCGAGAACGGACAATTATTAGACTCCGGAGTTGATCTCAACATGGAAGGCGGCATAGCCGAGTGAGTCGGTTTTCATCATGGAAGTTTGCCGGACCGAGCCGGATCGCTAAACGAGATTATCATTGCAGGAACTTCAAAGACTTGATAATCCTCACTGCGGGCGTTCAAGTATTGTCTCTCGGGTCAAATTACTTTTGGCTGCTCTGGCTGTTGGTAAGTCGACGAAAATTAGACTCTTTCGCGTTTCCGAAGTACACGTAACCTCAAACGCATTAATTTTCAAGGCGCCGATCAGGGCACTCTGGATGCTGTGGTCCAAAGTTTTGGCGCCCTGGTTTTTCTCCGGACCTCAAGCGGCGCCGGAGATCGACGAGAAGAAGCAAAGAAAGCTCGAGAGAAAGATGGCCAAACGCCACTGATAGGAGAGTAAACGAACGAATCCTTTGACTCGAGCGAAACTTCCGCTTCATTTATTTCTTTCATCGATCGCATCCACAGTTTTTTCAACTTTTCTCTGCCATTTCTTCGTCGAATCGAAAGATTCGGGTGTCGAAATGTGCGTCTCGGCCTCAGCCGGGTCCCGCAACTATTCGATTTCCGGTCACCTCGACCGGAAGTGCGTTTTCCGTTCTTTTTCCGGTAAACCTTTTTTTCTCCGCGTCGTGCCAAATTTTCCAACGCGGAAATAATTATACGGAGAACTTTGCAATAGTTCGCCAATCACGAATTCATCGACGACTTTTTTTTTCTGTTTTTGTATTTTTACGCCCGATTTTCATAGCAACTCGTCGCGGTTTTTCTCAGCCGTTGCGCTGATTATGTACATTTTTTTAAATTCACTATAAAACTTTTATAACTTAAACGCCGATTCTATATTTTGTGCCGCGTTGCTAGATTTGTGAATGAAAAATTGCAAATACTGGAAATAGAGGAGAGGAGAGGAGTAGTCTCTGACGATTCAGCGAGAGTCACGTTACTCAACGAGACATATACAGGGTGTCCGATTTATCCTAAAGCTACGTAAAATAAAAAGATCCAAGCGAAGGTAGAAAAAATAACATGAAATCGATATAAAATCGATTCAATCGAATATCAAAAATCAAATCGACAAAATGAATTGTTTATTTAAAGATCGTCTTATGGTTTTAAATCTAATAAAAAAAAAGACAGCGTCAGTTGCATTCCAAACGAAGTTTATTCGAAAGTGAAAAGAACATTTCTGGGTTTCGAGTCGAACGGACAAAAAATAAGAAAAATTGTTTGAATTTTTACGATAATTCGTCTTTATCACTTGGATTGATGGACGACTATAAAAAATATGGGTTTAGATTTTTTACAAGTTTTCCTCGAATCCATTGTGAAAATGTCGTGTAAAAAAGTCGTCTTGCTATTTTATACCTCGCTTCCATCTACTTCGTTAGTGAATCAGGAATTCTTTATATATGTATATATATATATTTTTTTTTTCATTTTGCTGTTCTTGAGTTCTTCGTTTCGAGATAAATGGGACACTCTGTATACCTATATATGTAAAATGTGTGCGTGCGCGTGTATCAGGGCGCTTAGAGGTTCGAGGACTGACGAGCGAATTCTCTAAAAGAGAATATCGTAAATCCGTGCATTCGGCAGTAACGAAAGAGAGCTCGACCATCGAACGGTCATTCGTTTCGTATCGTTGTTACTTCCATATTGCAGTAATGAAAAGCAAAAAAAAAAAACTTAATTAATCTCGAATGATAACGTCGATGGACGTTTCGGGTCAAAATTGTAATTCCGTGCTTCGTCATACGGGTCAAATAAAAATTGTTTTTTATTTCGCAAATTTACCGCGAATAATAATAAATATAACACCGAGTAAAAAAAAAAGAAATTACGACGAAAAAATATCACAATTACGAATTTACCGTGTAAAAAAAAAAGAATTAAATTACGGCGAGAAAATATTTTCCAATTACGAATTTATCGTGTAAAAAAAAAAAAGAATTAAATTACGGCGAGAAAATATTTTCCAATTACGAATTTACCGTGTAAAAAAAAAAGAATTAAATTACGGCGAAAAAATATTTTCCAATTACGAATTTATCGTGTAAAAAAAAATTGTTAAATTCCGTCGAGAAAATATTTTCAAATTTTAAAGCAAGCAAAAAATTCTAATAAGATAAAAAGGGAAGAAAAATTGCATAATAATTAAATGAAACAGCTGTGCGAAATAATATATATAGAAATGTCTATAAAAAGATAACAATTACAACGATCAATCGTATTAATGAAAAAATAACGAATCGGCATCGCGATTGAGGGCAGAATTTACTTTTTTTTATTTATCCTCGTTGAACAATGATGCGAAACGTTTGAAAGTGATTTATCGTAGCTGATACAGAGAGAAGAAGAAAAAAAGCTTCAGGGCAAAGCGAAGGACGGCCGTGGTATGACGTTGCAAAAGTGTGTTAATTCAAAGCGGATCGATCTAGTCTAATCAAAGGATCGATAGAAGAGCGCGTTAGAGAGAGCGAGAGAATTTAAGGCTCAAAGGTTGAAGAGCGTCGCTCTTTTTCTTCCATCCAACATTTTTTGTCTCTCTCTTTCATCTCGGTGTCGTCGAGTCGCGCGGGAGGATATAGACCTTAAATAAGATCGCGCGAAACGCGTGAATTTCAGTGTTGATGGACGCGCTTCGGTGCATCCTTTAGCTTCTTTCGCGTTCTCCTGATATACTAAAAGACACCAAAAAAAAAAAAAGTGTTCAGAGTGTGAGAAAAAAGGATCAACGAACAAGCCGAAACGAAACGATTTTCTTTGTCTTCCTCGATTTTGTTTTGTCACAAACAAACCCAAACGATTTTCCAAATCCAAGCTTTTCGCTCTAACCCAAACAAACCCAAACATAGAAAAGAATGCTGAGTTTTTCGATCGTCTTTTGATCTCGAACAAACCCAAACAAACTTGGACGACAACCCAACCCAAACAAACCCAAACAATCTTCCGAATCGAAGCTTTTCGCTCTAACCCAAACAAACCCAAACAC
>JAPYZJ010004259.1:0-14072 GCA_030522765.1 Ophioninae sp. B BG-2022a | reverse complement strand
TCTGCCAAAAATCGAAAAATCATCGGATTTAAATTTTTAAAAAAGCATTTTGAAGAGAAAATCATAACGAAGAGATTGAGCACAGAGTGGAGTGCCAAACCACAAAGGAAAAAAAGTTATCGATGATTTAGTGAAAAAATGTATTTTGCCCAAAAATCCAAAAAAATTTTGGATTTTTAATATTTTTTTAATTAGTTCATTTCGATGTAATTTGACCCCCTGAGCACGAATCTACCATTCATTTCCCCCAAAACTCAAAATTTCCATGAAAAAATCATAAAAAACTTCTAAAAACAATTTTTTTGACTGTGTGGATTGTTTTCGACGAAAATTCGATGATCTTCGTAATCAGCTGAAAATTTTCTATTGGACACACCCTCTAAACTATTCTAAAATCGAAAAAAAAAAATGGGTGGTGACTTCGTATTTGGACAAAGAAGGCTTCGATACGCCTAGATAAGATGGTTGAACATTTTTTAAAGCAACTAGGAAAATAGTTACTAATGATTACTAAAAGTAACTAGGAAAATATCACCACGGCATTCTCGAGAGTAAATAATTCGGTTGATTTCATTTCGTATCGACTCACTCACCCCATCTTGATAGTTTCGATTTTTTATTCCGTGTAAACCGAACTTTGGTGGATTCCCTTATTTTGGTTTTTTTTTTACAGAAACTCCTCACATCAACGCAGAGGAATTATACCGTTCCGCTCGCTGCGTCGCAACGATCTTTTCCACTGTACTCGAGGGAAAACCGAATGAGAGCGTCGACTGATGGCATTTCGCTTGTAAACGAGTTGTTTTTTTTTTTTTTTTTTTTTTGGTAACACCGATACGCGAGATAAGATAAAGACGCAACGTAGTCCCGTACTCGTGGATAAAACGTAAGGATTATCTCGATCGCGATGAGATGTATTCCGGTTAGCGATCGCCAGGATCTGATGCACGATTGATACACTTTATCCCCGTATCTCGAAATCGGCGATTCCTCGTAACCTCAAAGACTCCAAGATTATGATTTTGTTTTTCTTCTTACAGTCGAGGAGAAACGAGTCAGGAAGAAAAGTGGAACGAAACGAGGAAAGGAATTTCCTTATCTTCGGATGACAAAACTGTGAACCAACAATGCGCCATTGACATCCACGTAAATAGAGCGTCATTATTTTTTTCCGATTTATTTTTTCGTTTAAATAAATTTTTTTTTTATTATTAATTCTTCATTGAAATAATTGTTTCCTTTAAATTACATCTAGTAGAAATTATTATTGCAACCAGAATTTATTATTTTTACTGAAAATGATTTTTAATTGAAAGCTTAATATTTTTATTCATTAATGTTAATTGAATCAAATTTTGTCTAATTATACATATCAAACGAAATATTAGCATTAAATGTTAATTGAGAATATATTTTTAATCAATATTTGATATTTTCAATTAAATAGAGTGACGATTTTTTTTTTTCGTTTTCTTGTAAATTGAATTATTTTACTTTTCCATTGAAATTGTTTCCAGTGAAAAATGGTTTTCAATTAGTTTAGATTGTTTAAAAATATTGTTACGGAAAATGGTGATACAAAAATTGTATTTTTTGGCAACGATTTTTAATTTCAATGAAGATATTAATTAAAAATTAATATATTAATTCAAAATTAATAACTTAATTAACCCAAGCAATATTTTTATAAAAATTTAATATTTGATTTAATATATAAACTGTTCACGATATATTATTTAATTAAAATTTAATTTACATTGTTGCGTATTTAGACAAGAAACTTGATAGCTGTATTTCTTCAGTCGTGGATAATTCGATCAATGGCTCGATCGAGTTGCACAACATCGAGAGATATTTAATTAGCTTTCACGTTTGGGTTTGGGTTGCGGTTTATTCTCTCGCGAATTTGGCGTAACGATTAATTTATTCGTACGAGAGATCGCGAGACATTCGAATCTAGACTCGTTTTGTGATCGCTGCTGGAAAAGAACTGATCGGGAGAGAGCGAAACCGATTCGCCTTCGACCGGAGGGTCGATGATTAATGAACGATAACGAAATATCGCGAGTTCGCGTGGGAAGGAACTCCCGCGCGCGCTCTTGTAAAACCCGACTGGGGCAACACCGGAGGAACAAAAACTCAAAATTCAAGCCGAAAATTATATTTTTTTTTTACTCGCGATGAAAAGTTTTTTTCAGCCCAATTTTTTATTTTCACCCGTAAAAAAAGCTTAATTGCCTCTCAGTCAATTAAATTTTCAGAAAAAAATAGTAGTTTTCATTCAATTACATTTTCAGAAAAAAAAAACAATTTTCAATCAATTTAATTTTCAAACGTCAGAAAATTAAATTTTCCTTTTAATTAACTACAAAAAAAATTAATTACCTTTTAATTGCTACAACAATTCAATTTCTACTGGGAATTTGACTACCATTTATTTATTCCTAAAAAATTCAATTATAACGACTTGAATAATTTGAATTCGTGTTAATATTAAAAACAAAGAAAATTTCATGAACAATTATTTCGACAAAATTCTAAGCCATTAAATGGGTGAATTTGGGGGAAATATTTTCAACGGAGGGAAGACGATCATTAATCACGACGAGCTCGATAAATTTAGCTTCTGTGTAATTATCGTTAATCGTTATCAATTAAAGTCACGAAAAGCGTGATAAATATTTATATAGATACGTACAAAGAAACGTGAGGATACGAGTGTACACACAATCGTACGAATAATCATTCGTGTCAAGTGGATATTTATAGAACTCTCGGTACAATTAATAATGCCATTATTTACGTGTTCTTTGAAGCCCAACCGAGTGCATCTCCTCAGATTACAAAAACCTTCAAAATCACTCCGATCACTTAACAATCATTTCGTGTTTCGACGATTTTACGAAGTGAATTTGAAAACATTCGAAAAGCCTTTGATCGCAACGGTAAATTATTGCGAGGCTTTATAGCTGTGCAAAGCCTCGTCGAAAAAAGATCCTGCTCCAGAAATTGGACGATGAGTCTGAGGCACTCGAGATCGCTCCTTTTTTTTTCTCATTCAAGGCCAAAATCCTCTAGCCAAAAATACATTTCGCGCCGGACGAGGGCTTCCCGTTTTATCCCGAGGGACCTTGCTATCTTGCCGATAGTGAACAAACTCGCGTGCTCAAATATCATAATAATAATAATAATAATAATAATCAGATACGAGTGACATGATAAATTAAAAAAAAATCGAAGATTCACACGTAACATTTGTTTAATTGTAATTTTTATATTTTAATAACTCTTAATTATAAATTATATTAAATATTTTTTTTTGAATATAATTATGCCATTAAAAATTATAAATACGATATAAAATAATAATAATAATGATTATTATGATTATGTTTATTATTATTATTATATTTACCTAATAATAATAATTGTTACTATATTTCAATGAATAAGTCTTAATTCTGGAAAACTCCGAAGAAAAAAGGAATACTGCAATAATATGGTTTTTGTTTTCCTACAGGGAAATAGGTCGGCGTTCGTTGTCCTTCGGAGTCTCGAGAAGAGACGTAGCTGACGTAGAAGCATCGGAAGTGGAAAAATTCACGCCTCGGAATCGAATTCGAAGCGAGCCATCGAAATCAAGATTTTTACCGGTGACCATCGTATTATTTTTTATTTTTTTCTCATGGCGTACGCGAGAATCCGGTTTCCCTGCTGACTCACAGCGAATCGTCCGCGAGTCGCAACGAGGGGAAAGGACTCCGATGACTAACGGCAATCCGTGCCACGCATTGTGAGAATTCGCGTGTGCCGCTTCGCGCATTTTTCTTAATTTTTTTCCCGTCTCGTCTCTTTTCCCTCGATACTTGAAAAAATCTGAGGCCTTGATCTCTTAACGGACACACGAGAGCGGTGTTATTAGCCTACGGTAGCGAGATCCGGGGATCTGGTCTTGGCCACTTTGAATCACTTGGGGCTAAGTGATGGCCCAAGAGGCTGGATACTTTTGAAATTGGTAGAAAGTTACTCGAGGTCTCAGACGGGGAGTTTTCATTGAGGAAAAATTAAATCGTCGTTGCTGTTTTTGTTCATAATTATGTAGCCGAATTTATCATTATTGATAGATCGATCGATATATCGATTAATCGTAAATCGATTAATCGACAAAAGATCGTTCGATATATCGATTAATCGACAAAAGATCGTTCGATATATCGATTAATCGTAAATCGTTCGATATATCGATTAATCGTAAATCGATTAATCGACAAAAAATCGCTCGATATATCGATTCTCTCCACCGAGCGTTTGAATTTGGCGTGATCCTTGACACCCTTGGCTAAGTCGCCTCGGGCACTCTCAATTAACTCAGCTCGGTTCCCTCTTTCCTCGTGGATCTCGTCATCAACCGGTCGCTCAATAGACAAATGAAATATTTGTTTACAGGTCGCCGATTCACTTTTATCGCGATCCTCACGACGGAGCTGTCGTAAACATCCAGGAGTCAGGTGCATCGGAGAATCAGGCGAACGGCGCGAGGAAAAAAAAAAAAAAAACGAGAAAAAACGAACGCAGCGGTGCAAAAGTGAAAGCCCTCGTCGCGGTACCCGCGCGATCTTCGCGGACTTCAAACCGCGTTATCGAAACCCGCGGTTTCACCGTTCAACAGGTACAAGCGAACATTTTCGACCGCTGGGATCATTACGAAATTTCCCGTCCAAATGAAAAAAAAATCAATTTCACGAAGTATACAAAAATCAAACCTCAGAAAATCCGTTCCTCGAGAAAAGTGGCAACGTAAAAAAAATCACCGTTCCCAATTTCTCAATTTTTAGTTTCCACTATCCACTTCTCTCCATCCACGAACAACAGTAATTCCTTCTTACTTGAATATTCCTCAATTCTTTTCCGTCGCGAATTCAACAATAACAGATCCGCGTTACGTGTCTCTATAATTATCGCGATGAGTCGGGAGGTCTCGGGTTCAACGAACCCCGCACTCTTAAATACTCCACCTACCTTTTTTTTTCTTTTTTTCTTTCTTCTTTCTTTCCATTTCCTTTCTTTCTCTCTTTAGCCTCGCTCTTTACGACCACTTTTCTCCTAATGGATTTTCTCGACTTTGATTTGTTCCTCTTGGTTCGGTCCTTGTCTAGCTGACGCGTTTACGATTCTACGACCATCTCGCCCCCCCCCTCGGTACGTGTATTTTCGCCTCGTATATTTACTTTCGTATACTTATCTTTTTTTTTCTTTTTTTTTTCCTTTTTTTTCTTCGTTTTTTCGTTCCGGACCCCAACGTGTTTCTTATCTTCAAACGTAGAAGACTGGCCAATGGTGACTCGAGGTGTGGTAACGCTAGAAACGTTTCGAGTCTGACGATTTAAAACTGAATTCCTTTTTTTTTTTTTCCTTTTGCCGACAAACCCAAACGAGTGTTTTGTCAAAGGCCAACCGGTTACCGGAAATGGCACCGTTGAGTTATCAAAGCCAAGAATCGATGAGAAATAGGAAAAGGCTATTTTTCTGTTTTTTTTTTTTTTCTAGGAATTTGCGCAACCGGTAAAATGGCGAAACAAACGAGGCGCGATAGGCCAAACGAGGAAAAGCCAATTTAACGTGTCCACTATCTCGAGCGAGTGTGTAATCGCCCATTGAACGAGTTTCACCGGTACGCGTTATACCGTAAAAAGAAAACTTTTTTTTTCTTCGCTCACGTGAATCGAGCAAAAGTCACTCGGTCACTTGGCCGAGAAGATTTTTTTTTCTTTTTTTTTGTATTTACCCATATCCGGAATGCTTATTTATCGAGTTGCAATCGGGTCTTAAAAACATCTGGTCAATTCGGAATTTGACGTTTGAGTCCCCATACGTGCTCTCTTTTTTTATTACTTTTTTTCTCGAAAATTAAAAATACGAATGTTTCTTTATCAAATTTGACATTCGACAATTTTCTATTTCTGGTAAATCTATTTTCTCAATCTGACGTTTTTGAATGATCAATTTTTTATATTTTCTCAATTAATCTTCGATTGAAAAAATTGACGTATTTACAATTGTCAATTTTTTATATTTTCAATTTTTCATATTTCCGCAATCAATCTTTAATATAAAAAAATTGAAATTTTGCAATTATCAATTTTTCATCAATTTAGAATTATCGATATTATCAGAATTAGGATAAATTGATGAAAAATTAAACAAACCCAAACAAAGCCACAACGATTCGTCATATATATATATATATATTTCATTTTTTTTAAAGTTAACACGCGGCTGAGAGTTATTCCCGTTGATCGAAGCTGCCTCCCTCGCGAAGTCTCTTTGGAAATCATTCTCGTCTCGGGTATGTATATATCGCGTGCTGCATCTCGTTTGTCCCCGGCAGTTTATTATTACACTCTAGGGAGTAACCGAGCAACCTTCGCTCGTTCTTCGCATCCCCCCTCCCCCCTCTCTCCCTCCGGGATTCTCTTCTTTTTATTTCCTTTTTTTTTCGTACCTTTTCGCCTCGTCTCTCAATTAGGCTCGAGGCTCTTCGTCACCGAGAGAACCCCGAAATCGGGCTCTTAGGAAATTCAAGGTTGAACCCCGTACGAAAAAAGAGCGGTTTTTGGTCCTTGTAACGTTTAATTTTTTAAAGAACGGAGACCGTGGAATAGGGAATTAAAAAAGTGCGCGCAAGAACGAGCCATGTTTTAGACGTCCAGCCAACCGGTTTTTTTTTCCTACCTCGTAGAAACTTCAAGTATTGCGAAATTCGCCGAATTTTCACTCGCTTCAAATTTTATTCAATGTCCGTAGTTGCAAATCAAAAATTTTTGAATTTTTTTCGTGAATAGGTAGTGTAGAATTATTCTATATTTTTACCATTTTGAAATATCGAAAATAATATTTTTTTCGAAATTACAACATTGAAAATAATAATTTTTCGTATTTGAAAAAATCGAAAATATTCGAGATATGAGATATTTTGAATTTTTTAAATTTTGATTTTTATTCGTTAAATTGGCCTTGTTGTAGGTAAAATGTTCGAAAAGTATTTTAGAATATTTGAGGAGTTTTTATCAAATATTTTTCGAATGATCGAATTTTTGTTGATTTTCTAAAATATTGAATACAAAATTCTGAAAATGTTCGTCACGTTCAAAGCACTTTCAATAATTATTCTTAACTTTATAATTATTCTTTCATGAATTGCTTGTTTTTGTGATTAATGAAAGAATACGAAAGGAGTTAATAATTTAATAATAATAATCATATTAATTTAATAATTTAAATATTAAATTAATAATATTTCATGAATTCGTAGTTTTTTCGGAAAATGAAAAAATGTGAAAAGACGGTAGGAAGGTTGAGTGAATTTGCGGCGTGACGACGAGAACTGAATCCTCGTATAATTTAGTTTGGTTTTGCATCGACACTAGCGGGACTCTTCTCGACGTCGTTTTCCTTCTCGACGTCCGGGAAGCTTTACGTTCCACTTAGAGGTAACTCGGGTTCGCAGCGTTCGCCGGGAACTGGAAACGCGAGCGAGTGACTCCTGTAGCAAGCGAAAAACGAGGGAAAAGGAATAATTCGAGATTGACCGGTGAACACGTGAGAGGGTTCGACGAGCCTCGATCGCCTCTTCTTCCTTACCTTTTTCCATTCCCTCGATCTACGTCCAGGAAGAAGAAAACGTTCGTGATGAACGCTAAGGGCGCGATCAGGAAGCGAACTCAAGAATCAAAGTTCACAAATTCATGCTCGTTTTTTTCATGTCTCACGACTTTATTTTCTTCGATTTCACTATTTTCCTAGAAAAATATCGTGGGGAAAAAAACGACTCTCTATTAACGATTTTATATTTTTTTATCGCAAGTTTTGACTGATTTTTTATTTTACGATCTCGATCTTAAACGATTGACGATTTAGTATATTCTATTTTCGATTTTCGATCTCGATCTCGATCTTTTATTTTTTATTTTCTATCTTAATTTTCGATTTTTTATTTCGATCTCGATCTTCATTTTTCGATTTCGATCTCGATCTTCATTTTTCGATTTCGATCTTGATCTTCATTTTTCGATTTCGATCCTTTATTTTTTAATCTCGATCTTTTATTTTTCGATCTCGATTTTTTATTTTTCCATCTCGATCTTTTATTTTTCGATCTCGATCTTATAACTGAGGGAAAAACCGATATTCTTAGGATCGGCAAAAAATCGGCACGCGTCATTGACGAATGAAAGTGGCACAATCGTATGGTGGAAACATCGAGGGAGTCGGTGGTGGTACTTTGTTCGTTACGAGGGCATTCGTATTCCATAAGAGTCTGGCGAAACGGTTTTGTTGTTTCATTTGATTTGTAATTTGGTATTCGTGGTGCGTGGTCTCGGTGCGGTAGGACCTCGGACGCGTGTGAGCAATGTCCTCGTGACGAGTACGGGACGAGCTTCAAGAGGGATCGGGACGAGGAATCACGCTCAGATTCGAGTGGTACTGGAGTATGATGAGGACACGAGGGAATCACTCATCGTCGAGAGGTTTTGTCCTCGATGCACGCGCCTCTCCTCACATTCTTATTCTTCCTTCTTCTTCTCTTTCCGGAGCTCGCCGGTCTATCGCGATCCGAAAACCCCATGAATAATGGCGATCATTGAACGTCGTTTATTCTCCTGACAGGAAAAACCAGAAATCATAGGGGCGGGAGGCGTTCGCGGATTTAATTTCCCTAGTACTTCCGGAAGTTACAAAAAGCGCTGGTGAATTTCCTAGTACTTGCGGAAATTACTAGAATCCCTAGAGAATTCTCTAGCACTTCTGAAAATTATCAGAAGCCCTAGGGAAATCTGTAGTACCTCCGGAAGTTGCCAGAATCCCTAGGGAAATCTATAGTACTTTCAGAAGTTTCCGAATGCCTAGGGAATTCTCTAGTACTTTCAGAAGTTTCCGAAATCCCCAGGGAATTCTCTAGTACTTTCGGAAGTTTCCACAATCCCTAGAGAATTCTCTAGTACATTCAGAAGTTTCCGAAATCCCCAGGGAATTGTCTAGTACTTCCGGAAGTTGCCGGAATCCCTAGGGAATTCTCTAGTACTTCCGGAAGTTGCCGGAAACCCTAGGGAATGTCGTTTGAAATCCGATCACGCGGAAAAATCCAACGGAAGCACTTGCGGAATATCGTTGTACGAGAAACATCGTTTCTTCGTCTTCAGTTCAATTCTTGACTTCTCTCTCTCTCTCTCTCTCTCTCTTTTCCCGGCTTTCGTTTATTTCTTTCGTATTTATCGGTGTACGTTTCCGTCGACTCTTCTCTCTTTCGAGGATCGGACAGGCGTGCCTGAGTCACGTTCCAGATTCCGATACACCATTAAAATCCGATTTGTCCACGTGCGTTAAACCTCGGCGAGCAATCGATACGACTTTGTGTCCGACTGATCGCCACGGTAGCGCTTCGTCTCTCCGCGAATTTGTAAATTTACGTTCGATTCAACGCCTCCGTATCGTCACGTAGTCGGGGCTTGCGGTTTGCGATCGTGCAAATAGGCACGCAACACATTTTTTTTTTTTCAATTTTCCCGTTTTTATATTTTTATATTTTTGTTATCAAAATTTGTGTACCGAAAATTCGTAAACCCAAACCACCCCAAACCGAGAGAGAAAGAGAGATTATAAAAACTCGAAAACACGGATCGTTGCTTGAGAAATTGCAAAACTCCGCGATTTATCGTCGAAATTAGTTCGAAAGGTAGTAAAATAAATTTCCTCCTTTTTACAAGCAAATTTATAGATTTCCTTTATTGTCTCTCGCTCGACTAAGCATCGGTAAATCGCTAAATTGCGAAGCACGAAAAAAAAGGCATTTGTAAGTGTACTACAGAATGATTTTTTTAATTTTTTATTTCCATAATTTGGATTTTGTTTAAAATTAAATTTAATTGATTTTATATTAATCGATCTTCGATTTTCGATATTCGATCTTCGATTTTCGATATTCGATCTTCGATATTCGATATTCGATCTTCGATATTCGATATTCGATCTTCGATCTTCGATCTTCGATTTTCGATCTTCGATTTTCGATCTTCGATTTTCGATCTTCGATTTTCGATCTTCGATTTTCGATCTGAATCCCAAACAAACCCAAGCAAACTCTCGAGTCTCGAGGTGAGCGAAAAACGTGTACTTACATCAGACGGGTCGTACGAAAAAAAAAATCCCAATCGCGAACACACCGGTTTCAACAAAACCACCAAGAAAAGGGTCAAACGTTCCTCGTAGGAATTGAGTAAGCGTGACGTAAATTCTCCGCGCACTTTCCCCCGTTCGAGACTTTCAAAGTGTATTCGCACCGATCTTCATAGACGAACCGTCTCGTCGATCTTCCCCCCAAATTTAAACGAAAACACGGACGAAAAAAAAGTCCACGAAAAATTACAGAACGGCCGGAAGCATTTTTGTCCACGGGTATTTTCGAATCGATAAAAACCGGAAGTTGCCAATTTCTCGTCACATCACTTTTCTCGTCACTTTTCCAGTCACCATCGTTCTTCAACATTCACAAATTTACGATTCACTTGAAAGTTTCAAAAAAGTGGGTTAATACAAAAACAAACCCAAACAAACCAAAACTGGTGTAAAAGAAATTCAAACCCAAACCTAACCCAAAGAAACCCAAATGAAACTTCGTCTCTATTTAAATTTAAACCCAAACGAACCCGACCAAATCAGCGCAAACCTAACCCAAACAAAGCCAAAATAAAAACAAGTCTCTATTTTACATAAGCGAAAAAAAAGAATCCAAACGAACCCAAACACACCTGACCGAAAAATTAAAAAGAATTTTAAAAAAACCAAAAATGCCAACGCGGTTCGCTTTCTTCGGAAAAACCGTCGAACAAAAAAACCGTTGGTCGAGCGCGTGCGGCTGCGCAGTGTGGCCGGGCCCGCGCACGCTGTCTGCCACGACGTGACTAACCGCGGCAGCTCGCGGCGAGATCGGCAGTCGGTGGAGGCAGGCAACCGCGGGGCCACGAGAATCGAGCGCCAATAGAGGCGAGCACGCACACCGAAACAAACCCAAACGAACGCAACACGGACTTGGGTATGCCTGTTTCGAGCAAGAAGAATAAACCCGAGAGAAAAACAGGAGGATCGTAAGGTAGAAGAAGAACCAGAAAAAGACGAGAAGTGGGGGTAACCTCTCTCGAATCGTTTCACCGAGATCGAAGGCGAGAAACGAGAAAAGAGATATCTGTGTGTGAGTTCGTTTGCATTCGGCCCTTTTTTTTTTTTATTCCTTTTATTTCGTTTTGTTTGTTTCGTCGTACGTGAGCAGAATGCGCGAGTATACGCGTCAGCACACGCGGATCTGTACGCAAACGGCGTACCTCGTATAACGAGGATTTTTATAAAATCAATTTTTTATTTTTATTTTTTTTCATTTCTATTATACGTAAATCCTTTGGAAATGTTTTTTTCAACGATGTCCGATCTTAATTCGTAAAAAGTAATTTTAACGATCGGGGCCTCCCTGTGTCGTTCGTATTGAACGTTAGGCCGAAGGTTTTACTTTTTTGGGTCAGGTGGGATGTACGTAGCAAAGAGAAGCCTAAGTCGCGTACGCGGTCAATGAGCCGAACGAGGGGCGGTTCGTGATAATTGGCGCGAGTGCCATTATTGGCTCGCGTGTGCCACCTGGCTTCAAAAGGGAGAAGGAGAAAGAAAGACGAAAAAAGAAAAGAGTTCGAAGCGAAGTCGCGACCTCGTACAAGCGAGAGGGTCAACCGGCCCGCGGTGGAGTCACGCGTGAACGATATCGTTTTCTTTCGCCTCTTTCTCTCTTTCTCGGTTCACCCTTTCATTCTAGTGACTCTCGGAGAATGCAATTGCTCCCCCCCTCTTTCTCCCCTTCAGCATTCAATTCGAATTCCATTTTTGGCCGTAACTTTTCCTCCGTTCGCTTTCCTGCCGGGGTCGGTAGTTTTGACTTTTCCCCCCGACGGTTCGCGAGCGACTGGGTCAGGTGCTGATGAGATGTAGAAAGTGCGCATGCGCAGAGCGGCGAATTTACACGGGCGGGGGTTTAGCGTTTGTACAGGTTGTTTCAGGTTGCTCCGGTGGTCACGTGGGCTACTCGACACGCCAACGCATCGAGAGATCAATTTATGAATTCTTTCAACCCTCGATTTTCTTTGTACGAGTAAATAAAGTAGGAATTAACGATCTTAGCGCGAATAATGAATAAAGAGTCCCTCGGTGCAGTTTGGAAGTTAGAATGATCGATTAACGAATTATCACGAGGTCGCGCACTTGCAGGCTTCTCGGAAGTTCGCGCGGGCTCCGTCGAGCGCTCGCGACGCAGCCCTAGCGGATATCGCGCCATGATGGAGTTTGGCCAAGATGGCGGGGCAGGGGAGCGGTAGGATTACGACGGACGGGAAGAGGACTCAACGGGGATTCTCGGGTTACTGGACTCGAGCCGGTTAACCGCGAGACATTTTTATTCTCGTTTTTGTTTGACTTTTTATTTGATGTTTTGTTTTTAACGCTCCGCGTCGATGGCCGGCTGAGAGATGGGTAAGGTACACGCGACAGGAATACACTTAGGTTATAGAAGCACGGGTGAAACACGAAATTATAAATACGAGAAAAAAGAAGGGAAGGAGCACAAAAGCGACCGTTAAACCTTTACCGTTAATTTTACCTTTACTCTTTCTCTGACTCTCTCGGATACAGAGAAAGAACTTTTACTTTTTCTCTCTCACTCTCTCTTTGTCTCTTACTCTCTATTGTTAGGCTGTGGGGGTATATATGGGTACAGGGTGGTTCAAAGAAGTAAGCGATTTGATTGTTGATTCTTTGAGATTCGATTTCGATTTTTTTTTAATCCTAATTTATTCGATATTTTTCATATCGGGATTTATTCGAATTTGAATTTATGCGAATTTGAATATACGCTAAATTCGATTTGATGCAAATTGGAATGTTCGTAAATTCGAATTTATTGAAATTTGAATATGTGCGCGCAAGCGACCTTTCAATGTATTCCTACTCGGACTCGGAACACGCGTATTTCGTGGAATTTTCGTAGCGATGTATTTTCATAAAAAATAAGTTTTCTCGGATCGGCGGTTTTTACGAGTTCGGAGAAGGGACTCGGATAGTTGGGAACGAGCCTGTACACATCCTTCGCTCGGGAGACTTGTTGAAGTATTTTGCGGTCATTATTTCTCGCGAGTGAAAATCCGCAGGAGGAATGACGAAGAATCGCACGAATATCGAATTTCCAGAATCTAGACAGTTTGTTTGGGTTTGTTTGGGTTTGTTTGGGTTAAATAGCTAAAGGCGGTAGGAATCGAGAGAATCGAGATTTTTACGGTCCACGAATCGCGAATTTAAACCATTGCGTTTTATTCCTCATACATATATGTTTATTAATAATTCAAATCTCCTTTCTCCCATTCCAGGTTGTCTCTCTCTTTCCCATGGGTACTTATAACGAAGCAGACGGGTGGGCACACGCTTCGAGTCTTATCAGGAGGCTTGCGAGACACGGAGATCAACGCTACTGAACAACTTGGTCGGATTTACGCTGGTTGCACTTTCGTTTATTCCCGTTGCCCGTACAACACTGACCGCGATATACGGGGTGTCCCATGGCGGAATCTTCGCAAATGGGGGATTGGGTCTGAAATTCTTATTTTTATACCTTGGAGACTAATCCACCATTTAATTCGCAGCGAACTCTCCATTTCTAGGGGAAAATGTCAAAAAAATATTGCAGAAACGTTTTTTTGCATTTTCCCAGTCTAATTTTGTACTTTCGGCAAAAACTCGGGCATATTCGTAATCAGCAGAAAATTTGCGATCAAATAGACCCTTTTAAGAGTTTAAAAATGGAAAAAAAATTTTTTCGACTTTTCCGGCCACTTTCCAAGAATCTCTAAAATCACGATATTTCAAATGGTCGTAGAGTGAGCGCCTTTTATGCTATGGAGATTTATTTGGTGTGTTTGGAAAAGGTTTTTGCCTGACTTAAATAATCGCGTTGGAATCGTATCGATATCTCTTATAGTTTTCCCGGA
>JAPYZJ010004258.1:0-14073 GCA_030522765.1 Ophioninae sp. B BG-2022a | reverse complement strand
AGAGCTGATGACTATACTTTTTATGTGTACCATTTCTCTATTAGTCCGATCATTTGAGGAGTTCATGTTTATCATATTTCATGACTTATGTTTCAAATCAGCGACAGTATTTAGGTTAGCCATGCCATCAAAATAAAAAATGCCGTCTGGGGCTGGTAGACCAATGTCTATCTAATTTGTTGTTTAACAAAGATTATTATTAGACTGATTGTAAGTTTAATTACAAGGTTATTAGTTTTGATTGTGCATTTAATGTATCATCATAATGAGAAAAATAACATAAAAAATGTTTAGAATAAGAGTTGATTATTTTGTTAAAGAATTTAGAAGAAATGTAGCTGATTCAATTTGTTGTTTTCTTAATAAAACGCTCAGTTATATTAAACAAGTGTTTAATTATTCGCCTCTTCTTATAGCTTCTTCTCTTGCCGCTTATTAGTACATAAGTCACCTGACCCCTGGCATATGGTCTACCTACCCCGGACCAGGGGTAGATTGACTAAGTAGTAGTGCTCAGTAAAATGCACTAAATTATCACTGTTATACTTAACGATGAACTGAATATTATATTTTTTTATTAGTTGAATAGTTTATCTATCGATTTATATGGTTTTCATGTCTATATGTACTAAAACACGAAAAATATGTACTATTTAGTAAAAAAACTAGTCAACCAGCCCCGGTCTCCCTTATACAGCAAATAACACGAAGATAAAGAAATTGGTATCCAAGAAGTTCTTCTCGACGAGCTGATTTTTAATTGTTTTTTTTTCTACTAATAATCGATAAATTGATTTTCGTGCAAACACGATTTTCACGATCGCCTTGGATTTACAAGCGTATACGGTTTCATGAAAGCGGGCTACGTTTTCTTAAGGAGTGTGGAAGAGTAACAATTTTCCACGATATATGAACTTCATCGAGTCGTCTGGAGCCTGTCCTCCCTATCATCTGTATATAATATCGTCGTACACATATACATATGCCTATATATATGTACATGTATACATATATATGTATGTATACATCAAGAGGGCGTGTCTATATTACCTATACGGGCGTTTGCGTAGCTTCATCATCAGCCGGAAACCAGAAACCGGTCCTTCGGGACCGATCCGTTATTACGTTAAGTGGCTGTCACAAATTTGACCTTAATTGCGGGAGTGATAAATGGCGCGCGAGTTACGCACCAGAACTACCACGAGGCTCTTCGCGAGGAAAAGACAGATACAGAGAGCAGGAATGAAAAAGACAGAGAGAGACAGAGAAAGAGAGGAAATGATGGAAGGAGGGAGATAGAATACAGAGAAAGAGCAAGGATAAAACTGGGGTGATATTTTGACTGACTGTGACTGTCAGGACCAAATGGGGCTCGAGGTAGCTTTGCTCGATCACTCAGGTTTCGCAATATCGCCACTGTATCTATATATCATTTTAGCGAATTTCATGTACGGAAAAAGCCCTTGGAGTGTACCGACATACAGGAAATCATTTCTCGTTCGTTAATATTTTAATTAAAATTCGTCGACATAGATTTATTTGGATGAATGGTGACATTGCAATTGTCGATTCCTACAATTTTTGAAGTTTAACCCGATCTGTTATCTTTCTTTGGCTTTGTTTTTTAGACACCCTTTCTTCCTCGGTTTTTACTTTCTATAAATATCTGAACGTGTGCTTCATTTTTTTTCTTTTCGTTCTCAAGTGGACTAAGGTGTGTCTGGATACAGATTTTGTTTAAAAACCGTTAGAGGATAAATTCTAAGTAGTGGAGTCAGCGGACACTTTCATGAAAATGCTTTATACAGAATATCTATGTCCCGCAAGACACGTCGAGAAAAGCTTCGTTTTAGCGAAATAAACGAGTTTGGACCGCGATGTAGGCAACGTAATTTTTTCGTACGAAACTTCTTTTTGGTAACTTTCTCCAATCAATCATTCTTAATCTACTCACACCAATAGACTAACGCAGCGGACCGTGAAACGCCTGGTGAAGGCCCACGTGTATTTCCTGATATGCCATCAAATCGGTTAAAAATATCTCTCCCAGATATCAGATGACTATTAGTTCCGAAAGGTTATGCCACATACTTTGTGTCTATTTATCTTTTATTAGTTTCTTCCGAATTGTTTTTCAGTTTAACCGTAAACGCTCCTATCAAAGAGACTGTAATATTCATCATGAAAATTCCTTAACATCCTGCAGTACATATTTTTTTAACTATATTTATTTCTAATTCATTATGCCCGTTGATACAATTTACTTTATTTTTTAACATTGACTTTATTTATATACGCTGCTTGAAAAGTTCTCGGCATGAAGGAAACACGGGAAACATGATACGAATATGTTTATATTTTTCTAGATACTCTCCTTTAAATTCAATAAACTCGTTCTATCGAAGCAGTGGCACTTTCATGCGTTTCCTACAGGCATATTTCTTCAACTCTTTGAGAAACTGTTGTCTCGCGTCTATACCTCCTCATCCTCAAAACTACTCACTTCTTCACCGTGGAATACTCCGGCGCAGACTTTCCCAATGCGTCATCCATTTCTTCTTTAATTTGGTTTGTCATTATTTGTCAATTAATTAAAAAATAATTAAACAATGTAAAGTATTGAAACTTGGAACGTGATTGACTAAACCATGAAGTAATCGCGGCCGTCTAGATCTATTTTTAGAATACACCCTTAGTTATGGGTCAGGTCAAGAACGTCTCAAGCAGCCTTCCTATAGATTTTTCAAAAACAGTTATTTTTACTTTTATTTTTATACCATATCACATCATATTGTTAATTTCTCAAATTGTACACGCTATTGCGTTTTTACATAAACCCTTCGTTTACAATTCTTAAGTGGTACTAATACAATTTTCACATTATTAGTATTAACTTTTGTCCTATAACGTACATCTTTGACCTCAAAAACTACTGCCTAAGTAAACTAAAAACAAAAACAAATTTTTAACTTATACGTCCCTGGCAATAATTCCGAACTCTCACACATACAGGCACACTTTTATTTTCATATGCTCCACTTTCATTATCATTGACCCTTTGGTTTCGCTGGACCAATTACAATAATGATTGTCATATTTTTCAAAGCTTTTTTAACCAAGCATAATAAATTCTAATGAACCGGTCTCTCTTCAGCGTTTGCTCAGGTAAATTTTATCCCACACCCTCACCATTTACTCTTCAATACCCGCCATAGGAAACAATGAATGACTTGCATAGTTGGCCGCGATGAACATCAGCCGCTACTCTTTTTTTCGCATTTTACGCAAATGGACGCGTTTCAGCGAGGGCAGCCACAATATCGCAACGAACGGACAGGTCCACTTCTCAAACGGAGCGTGCGCGGTTACATGAGAAGATGAGGAAGGAGAATGAGAAAGGCGGATAACGATGTAGAGCGGGAAAATCACGAGCGAGAGAGAGAGAGAGAGAGAGAGTTGAAACGAAGTTAAACGAACCGCAGTTGAGAACGTAAGTGCACACGGGAGGAGGAGGAGAAGGAGAGGAGGGGGAAGAGTAGATCACGCACGTTTATGGAGTAGACACACGAGAGATCAAAGGTGCCGCCAGTGAGTGACGGAAACCAGCTAGTGGACGATGTGCGCAAGTACGGGACGACGTATACGATGCGCATGTACATCCATTTGTCTCTTTGCATGGCTAGCTATGTGTGTACGTGCGCAACCAGATTTATCTCACCCTCGCCGTTTAAATATGCCTACGAATTTATGTACATGTGCATATAAATATTAATGATATATGATATCGTGTTGAGCTCTCTTGGAAGAAGAAATGAAAATTTCCTTGGCACGAGTGCACGCGCACTCGCGGTCTCTGACGTTCCAGAAAATGGTTTCACGCCTCATCACATTCGTCATGGCTGTATTCTATTTTCCTCTCGCTATTTCACTCTCCCTCTCTCTCTCTCCCTCTCTCACTATGCCTATCTCAGCTTCACCGTGTTTTGTCTGGTACTCCCCTCCCTTTCTCTCTGGATATCCCTTCTTCTCCAGCTTCGCTACTGTTCGCTTTTGATTGGATTATTCTTGTTCTATTTGACGTTTACAAATTACAATTCGATTGTACAGGGTCCACAAGACAGTAGCAGAGTTTGGATACGGCTTGAATGAAAATAAATTTGTCATCCGCGAAGGATTATTTAATCTAGGCTTACGCGTTGTGCTAATTACCTGACAATACGGACAAACTTTGTGCACTCTTTTGCATTTTTTACATATAGGCTTTTTATTCGTGGGCTTTCTACTTGTGTTGGCTGATAGCCAGTTATTATCTTGAAGTTACAGTGCTAACTGTCTGAAGAGGCGCGAAATAAAATTACATGATTAAACCAACTTACCTTAAGTGAAATTCAGCCGTATTTGTATGCAGTGAAAAAATATTATTTTTATGATATTTGAACAAATAAATTTATTTTGTATACTATTCTATTGATCTGCACATGTAATACAGAAAGGGAACCAATGTTCCACGCAAACCGGTCTTCTACAGGTCGAGCATCCATCACCCATTTTTTGTCCCAGTTTCGGTCGCACAGTACGCACCTCCGCGTTTGTTCGAAGGTAACTTTTTCAAAGTCACCCATTTCTTGATTGTTGTAAATTTTAGGATGCTCTTGATGACCAGCTTTTAATGACTTAGCTCTTTTCGAAGAAATGGTTCTGCCAATCTTGGGTGTAGCATCAGAAAGGTGGGATGAGCAATCAGTTTCTGCAAAACGGTGATGGCAGCAGTGGATTCCTGTGCGTCGCCGACTTTGAGTTTCCACATGATACGGGAATTGACGGGTGCTTGATCGAACACCCCGAAGAAAATTGGCATCAGCCACCTGTTCGTTCTTTGAGCGACTGAGCAGACGTGGCACAATTTATCGAAAGTATCCGTCCCTCCTCTCGTATCATTATATTCGGCTTTCCTTCTGTTATCTCTTAGGTATGGAGATATGTCGAAACCACAAAGACGATTTTGCGCTTCTCCGGTGTAACGAAAAGTAAAGTTATGTCTTTGGTGTGACAAAACTTTGTTTCAGGAGCATTCTTCAACGCTAACTTCATCTCCATGGAAATCGCCCGTTTATTCTTCCTGATAGTTCCAGTCAGAGACATGTTGAAAGGTTGATTCAACATTCTGGTCAGCAGAGAAACTGTGGTGAACCATTTGTCGCACGTCGCCGTGCGATTGATGCCGTCTATTGGAGCCGTTACAGCTCGAAAGAAGTATTCTCCCCTCGGTAATCTCTGGGGATTATCTATGGTGGCGTCTTTTCCCGGGCACGGAATAGCATGAATCAGGTAGGCGGTTAAAGCGTCGTTGAGAGTTATAAGCTTTAGTCCGTACTTGTCCAATTTTGGCTTCATGTACATCCGAAATCCACACCAGTCCCTGAACCCTAGCAGCTGTTCGTTGACAGTACATTTATTACTTCAATAATGCTTGGTGCAGTATTACTTGAATAATACTTGGGGAAGTTGTTGATGAAAACGGATCAGATTTTGCTAATGGGCGAAAATCAGTCATTCGGATCTCTATTCTCTCTTGCGTCGAAATGCAGACAATACTGAAGAAACTCAAATCTCATTCGAGGAAAGACACCCCTGCAGAAGCTAATTCCGTTCGTTTTGTCCGAGAGTTCGTTGTTATCCACTTTGGTAGACTGCCATAAGCCAGCAGAATATAACACACCTATGTAGGGGAGATGGGCCCGAAGCGGGCACCTTAAGCGAAAGTTGCAAAAAAATTGGTGTAAAACTTAACTGCATTATTTTTTTTTCCTCCGCATGGTCCATTACTAAACGCTTTTGAATAGAGCATGTTTTGATTTATCAAAAAGCGAAACATAGATTACTTATGAGCAAATTACGAAACCTCTACGAATGTTCACTTTGCCGAAGGCGGGCACTCCTAAAGCGGGCACTCGTTTAGGGCAAAGCGGGCATGGGTAAATGTTATACACAGGTATGTTATAAAATCATTAGAGAAGGGAAAGCCATACTCTGTCTTCCAATTAAGTGGAATAAAGGAAACAATCCTCATCGAGATCTATATTGCGACAAAATTAGCAGCAATAATAGCACAGTTTAAATAATGGAAGATAAATTTCAGTGTAACTTTTAACTTATTAAGAACATCTTCTTACTTATTAAATATATTTTTTATTCATTAAGAACACAGGTATTTGATTTTACACACAGCAATTTAGATTTTAATATAGTGAGCGGGCGTGTCCGCTTTGCCCTTTTCGACATTTGAAATATCCAAACAAAAGTTAATCTCAAAATGTTGAAACATGTGGCATTCAGTTCAACCGGCTTACAGCCAGATAACCACTTCATCACTAAAAAGTTTCGATTATACCATTGTAAACACCAAAAACGTGAAAACACATGATACATACCTTGCAATTTTTTTCAAAAACCCGCCTAAATTATTTTCTAATCGCAGCTCATAGTGGGGTGCTCGGAGGCGAACTCGATGAATAACGCGAGGTATGCGGGCCGCGGGGATTACTGTCCCATCGTGCGCTTATTCAAAATTGAGATATTAACGAGGGTGCCCGCTTTAGGCACGGTGCCCGCTTTAGGCCCATTTCCCTCAAGCTCTGTTTTCAAGAGGGTCAGTGTGATGGTGGTAGGTATGGACTCTATCGTCAACAACCAAGCTAGCAGATACCTCCTCGATTTTCTCATTCGTGTTGTCAACGATTGTTTCGATAATTTCTGGATTGAAAAAGCGATCCCAAAAGTTCTCTAGCGAATCCGGATTTACAGCGTCATTTGCCAAGCTTTCTTCATAAGGAACTTCAGCTCTGCTTACTGGATCTGATCTTTTTTGAGCCGATTGCGTTTCCACTCTTCAACGAATAACCCAAACTTCCGGTTAATGTACTCATAGGCAAACCTTGCCCCTGCAATCTCTGTCGATAGACGCCTGAGAACCGACGAGGCGGGAATTCGAGATTTTTGAGTTTTCAGCTGATGAGACCGTCCAAAGTACACATAAGTCTCGACCGGTACTTTCGAGTATTTTTGCCGCCTCTACTCTTTTGTCCAGATGTTTTCCGAACAAACATCGTCAGGCGTTGACGAATTTAGAACCTCGTTGAATGCTGGACCCACAGTTGCCAAAACGAGGCTTCTCCTTACCGCAGACTCGTCGTGCAAAAGATCCGCCAATAGTCTTAAATTCCTGTATCGCTCAACGTTCAAGTAGAGAAACCCTCTTTTGAGTATTGTTAAGGGCTCTGAGAAACATTTTTCTAACTGCAGCTATACAGGTTGCAAGCTTAGCTTGTTTTGCCGCGATCCGTTCATCTCTCTTAAAGGCTGTTTCCGGGAGAAGAGCCCCCGCTTCTGGGTTTATTGCTGGCGAGTCGATGTATGTTGCTTTTTTTGGAGATCGATACTTTTTAATCAGTTGGTGTCTGTCCTCAGTTGGCAACTCTTTTTTTTAACGATCTTCTCCCAACGGATAGCCAACATCGATGGGATATCATCATCCAAAATCCGTTCCTCCAAAATCCTCTTCCCCAAAACCTTTACAATTTGCGGGTCAAGATATGACGCATTTGTCCATTTCGACACAGTGGGCACAGGGTCTGCAGTTGCGCCGAGTAAAGCCTGACGAGTCTCTACAACAAGGTTACCCTCAGCTCAATAGGAGCAATTTGTGAAGTCTGTTTAGACCCACTTGCCGCAACATGCAAATTCGAGATGAGATCTACCGAGTTTCCTTCTTCGACTTTTTCTGATTATGAAAATATCGATCTTCTTGATCCTACTTCCTTCGCTTCCTTCATCCTTCTTCTGAAGAACTCGAAAGATAGCCTTGTCCTGTTAAAAACGATACACAATGTATCCCATGGCAACCAGGTTTATGTCCGCGTACATCAAAAGTAGGTGTTAAATAGGTTAAACCTGATTTAACTTTCTTGGGATTATGGGCCCGAGTAATAACTCTGCCTCGTGTGGGTCAGAGCCTATACGAGGGGCTCGTGTCGATTATTAGAAATCCAGCGATGGTCTTGACGAGCATAATCCAAACAAACACGTGAAAAGCTGATCTAAAAAAAGAGATACTTACACTCGTTTTTTCTCATACTTTTTCTTGACATATTCTTTAAATTTCTGTATTGTTTCTTCGAGTGCATTTTTTCCATCTATACACCAACTTCTTGAAGCTCGAGCACTTGTTCTTGAATTTTTATAAAGTGCGATTGTAATGTACAACGTACGGGGCTTTCGGCACACAGAAGACGAATGAGTTTCTCAGGGCAGGGTGGCCATGCATGAGAAACGAAAAAGTTTCTACGTTGGCTTTGAACATGTGCGGATATTCAGGCATGGAAGGGGGAACTACAGTGTGATCTATTGAAAGAGGCGCGTAATACGAAGTTTTTCTTCTTATTTAAAATGCACCAATGGCTTCACTTTCGAATAATCGACATTTTATTCATGTTTTTTCATTAGGAAACACCTGTTTTACCGATTAAGAATGTCATTCGCTTATTTGTCGGAATTATATTTCAGTATCGTATATGGCTAATTAAAAACAAATATTTTTCGAATGTTTGTTTCAACGGTTTTTCGAACACAATGTCCAAGGATCGACAAAAGTATGAGTCAGTCTAGCTTGAATTCTAGCTTTAAGGACGTTTCTTCGTTTCCGTAGGTAAAGAAAAATAATAAGTTTAGCCAAATCCAGTTTGGAATAACAAAACTGTTAGCGGAATTTGCACCTCCGCGGTAGTGGCGAACTTTTTAACTCGTTTGTGTCCAACAGCTAAGGAAACGCTCAACTACAGCGCAGGACGAAAAAAGGGGGTAGAAGTACGAAGATCTTTGTTCACGAAAGGATTTCCTTGCGGCTAATCCTTTACGGTGTCTTTTCTAGAGACCGCGATTTATAACAGGTTAAAAAAGAAAAAGGTGGAAAGATGGGAGAACGGATAGTAGAGAAAGAAAGAGAAAGAGAGGGAGGGAAAAAATATAGAGAAAAGAGATAAAGGTAAGGGCAGAGTCAACACGACAAAAACCATTCGCTCTCGACAAAAGATTGTTACGAAGAAAAATGATTGGTGCCGGGGGAGCAATTGTGGCCGTATTGTCGGCGCTTTTCAGACGGGACGTTTTTTCTACCAGTCACGACACGACGTCCCGTGTATACGGTTGAAAAGGAAGGCCACGTGCGGAAATGATGTCCTTAAGGATGTGTCGAGAAAACGCGTTGAGCGAGCTTTTATTCGACGTTTCTTCAAAGTGTGTCCTTTTTCACTTTTCTTCTCTCATGGGTCAGAACACTGCAGCCATTTTGTATTTGGACGCCAATGTATTGGGGGATCGAAGACTAGCCGACCCGAGGTGAATATCGTTCATTCTTTAACTACGAGGGAAAGACGGGTTCAGCATTCGAGTTCGTATAGCGGGGAGGCTAAAACATCGGCATTGTTTGCAAAGTCTTTTATTCATTAGGTACACCAAGGTGAAACAAAACGTCCAGTAAAATATAAAGCCTCAATATTCATATATGCACGCCCCTAATGGCGAATTTCTATTTCCCATGCTAATAACGTGGAAAACAGTTTAGTTGCTAATTTTCTTATAACTTGTCAACGATTAAACGCGTAACAGTTGTTTATAGGAAATTGAACGCTCTTTAAAACAGATCGTTTATCATTTTATGATGAATCTATTTTTCATAAGTTACTTAAGGTCAATATTGAATTTGTAGTGAATTTCGGAACCTTTTTTTACTAATGAAATCATCAGAATTATTGAAAAATTTCATGGGATTTTTTTATGATACAATTCTTTTAATTCGTAAGACTGCAAACAAATCTTTCTTGCAATCTAATTATTTAGGGTTATGTATAAAGTAACGAAGACACAGCGAAGATGTTATTTGGATTCATTTTGCGCGATGAACATATTAAGCCACGTGTTGCAAGAACAGTTCAAGACACGTTGAAAGCAGTTAACTGAAAAATGTAACCTCGATCGTCTATCGATCGCATGCGTTCCTATCAATGTAGAATGCACTGAATCAATTACGAAAAAAATAAATGTATCGTATGAAAATCTTAATAAATTATTTTTCATGACATTCTGAAGGGAGACAAAATCGACCTTTCATTTTCACACGATATACTATTATAGTTTTTTTCTTCTATCCTCTAATTCTTAGGGTACAGGCTATAGGAATGTAACGGTCCGTACGAACATGGCAGCCTAGCCCAGAAACGTTGATAGACGGTTCTGGGCTGTAATACATGAATAAAAACCTTTTATTTTCAAGCAATCGGAAATTTTCGCTAAATTTCGATGGTTTTATCAGATTTATATGTCATTAAAACAGAAAGCTATAATGAAAAATATAATAAACGTTTGAAAAATATCAGGCTACCTTCAAAATTAGCTCGAATTAAGCTAACCTAGTTCGTACCTTGAGAGATCTTAAAATAAATAAGTTTATAAACAATATTTAACCCTTTGCTCTCGAGAGGTGACTGTTACTCACCCTGCATTTGTTTGGGTGGTTAACCTCTCGAGTGCAAAGGGTCAGTAATAAGAACATTATCCTTTAATAAAATAAAGAATCCACTAAAAAAAATGTTTCATGACGGAGATGGAGTTTCATGGCACAGTTTTCTCTTGACGGAGAAAACTGTGTTCACCAGCCCAAAGATTGATGGATAAATTGAAGAGATCCTGCCGGTTGATTTCGCGTGTGAATGCATTGAAAAGAAATAGTTCGCGATGAGAGTCGAATCGACGCGGAATTGAACAAAATTATACGGGCATGTTCTGCCACAAGAATTATTTCATGGGTCGGTTGGTATCGAAAAAGGCTGATACTAGTTATGGGACGAGAGGCAGGGGGAAGGTAAAGAGAGAGAGAGAGAGAGAGAGTGAGATGGGCACGAGAAAAGCACCACGTGTTCACCAGGTCCGGGCCAAGAAACCGACATACATAATGCAGGAGGCATTGTCAGCCGCGCCTTTCCTGCATACAATACTTACCAACCGATATGCATTCCATTGTTATCGCTCGAAATAAGCCGAGAGCTCGCGACTCATCTCTCCTCGATGCAAGTACATTATCTCCCGTATATAACATAATACACATTATATATATATATACTAAAACGCGTTATAATAGTCGCTGAACATACACGAGCTCATATATCTACAAAGTTAAAAAAAGAAGACACGAGAGAAGACTCGGGCGAGAGTAAAACGAACGCGCTTAGGATTTCTTAACGCTGAGGACCTCCTGCGAGAATGTGACGTCTGTGTCAACTCGCGCGACCAACGGGGTATGAGAAATGAGGCTCGGGATTAGGTACGCATTGCCACATATACACTCAAACATATTTACCATTTTAACAGCCACTCTTAAAATCCAAAGATAGGACGTGAGGAGAGGACATGTTTTGGAGTTAAAAAAAAATAAATTACGACAGAGAACTAATAGCCGGGGACTTGACGCCCTCTGTGCAGGAGATCCCACTGAAAATAAATGCTCGCTCTCTCATCATCGTAAAAAATATTCATAGAATTCTTCGTGGCTGTGATCTTATGTGTATGTATTAGGCAAAGTGTGTGGGTATGATAGAGAGAATGTAGGGCTTGGCCCGTAGCAGCTGCTGGGAACCCTCTTAATTTCTTCATATACAAATTCATTGAAAAATATTATCATTTGGAAACTATATAATATTATTGTTAAAAATACCAGTCAGTTCAGGAGAATCGTCGAGGTTATATATACCTATTTTATCGTAAACCATCAAATCGTTAGAATTTATTCGTAACAGATTCATGTATTCTTCGTTACCGGCGTTGAGAAAAATTATGTCACTCTGGTGCACATTTAGACCATTTTTTCAGTACCTTTTTTGGTCGCAATGAAATCCTACTGTCTTTGAACGTATGTTTCACCGTAAAATAGGGCTACTCGGATACCTTTTTTCCACATTTGTTGGCGTTCACAGTAAACGAATAACGTTGGGAAAACAAAAGCATATCCATCCTACCGACCTAACAGTTAGGATTATATCGGTACCATAAATTATTAAAAATATCCAATACACTCAAGGTTAAAAAAATAAAAAAAGTAGTGTGTTCATTTTGTGGGAAAATCGCTTACTTTGCATGTTAGGTGGTCAAATTTCCTGTTAAAATGTAACTGAAGGTTTTCGGATGTACATTTTACAGTATATGTATCTATTTTACCGAATGAAAATTGGAAAACACTGTATTCCTTCTTTTGATATTCGTTCGTTACATGGACATCTCATATTTTTAACATATACATCTACACTTTTTTTAAAAGTAACAACGGATTATTGTTTCTACAAATGAAACTAACTTTTTTCAACGTCGCTTGTGATTTTACAAATGTAACGAAAGAATGGAAATGTTCGCAATTTATTTGGCATTTGCAATAAGTTTTCGATTGTCCGTCATGAAATCCTTTAAAATGTATTGGAGCACCATACTTTTTTCCAATGTGTGTTGTTATTTCAAATTTGGGGATTTTCACAAAAAATATTGAATTTTTCAATGCTCGGGAAGTATTGCTTTTCGTATGGTATATTACACGATCTTATATATAGTGCATCAAATTTATAGTCGCTTTGTATTTATTAGAAATAACGTGACGACAGTCTTGTTAGCACTAACTGTCCTCTGAATATCCCGCAAAGTACTCAGAAGTCCCGATAATAGCCATCCTGATATATACATATATGCATATATACTTACCCCCTTACTTACACAGATATATCGTACACTCATGTGAAAGAGCCTTTTGGAGGGCAGAGGAAAGACGTAATTCGACACTCTTCGGATTCTAGAGCCGACACACGCCCCGACTATGCTTTATGACTAGTGGCTGGACTCGTAGGTATGTAACCTGAACGAAGTTACCCGGAGCGCGTGTCGAATCGTTAGATAGTCGGTGGATGACCGAGCTTATAACCTAATTCTTCGATGGTTCTTGGCCCTCCGCCTCTTCGCCGCTCTCCACCTAATGGAACTATTCCACGGAGTTCGGGGTCGAATAGGGGAGGATTATCCTTCGTGATATGAAGCAAAGGTTGTTGTATACATGTGCGACTCGCCCACTGAAACGATCGACCCAGCACGAGGGCATTCCTCACCTCGTCGATTCCTACAAAGATTGATGGTCCTTTCGAGCAAGAACTCGATAATTCATGTTGTACCTCCTCGGTACTTAATGCATGGGTACTTCAGTACTTTATCGCGATAAAGACGCATTTATATGCATACACGTAAAAAGGCTACTTCTCAACAGCTGTATCGGTGTGACATGAGCTTCGGGCGCATTCTGTTTTGCAGAAGATCCATCGTTTCTTTTCTCATGAAGATTCGCTGGTTTCGAGGACCGGAAGATCCTTGAAAATATCTTTATGGGATTTTGTATCTACTTGAAGAGCATTTTGAAGGGTTTGAAGGTTGCGTCGAGGTCATCAAAGTCACTTTTTCTCATGCAGGTATATAGGTATACACAGTCTCCTAGGATGGAACGCCACCCGTAAAATGGGGGCTGTGGGTGAAATTCTGAGTCGATTGATATAAGCATTTATGATTCCCAGATTAACCTCTGAATTATTATTAATTTGTAAAGATGGGCCAATCAGGGGCGCCCTATGAGCAGGAGTATGTCGGTGAGCGCTTGCATGAGATAGTGGATGTCTCGCCGTACGTACTGTCGTCGTGTAAAAAAAACGAAAAGAAAGGAAAACTCGTGTGATAATGAAAGAAATGCGAAATTTTCGGATAACTTTTTGTGTGAATTTTAGTGCATAGTAATACACTAGTTAATGAAAATAAAAACGAATTTGTTGCAACTATTATGTATAAAAACTTATAAATATATATAATGTTGAGGTTCCTTTATTCCATGTACACCCTTGCGGATTTTTACATATCTCCTCTCTTTTTTCTCCTCGAGTTCCAAATTCTCCATGCCTCCGTAACCTTCCATTGGTTCATCTTTTTCCTGTCATTCCCTACCCG
>JAPYZJ010004257.1:0-14074 GCA_030522765.1 Ophioninae sp. B BG-2022a | reverse complement strand
CCCCCTTACCCACTACCGCGACTACTGCCTGTCTGCCTGCCGGAAGAAGTAACCGATGAATACCCGCAGTCCTCCAAACCTAACATACGTCGGGAATCTTTTTTTCCTTCCTGCCTCGGTTATAGCAACGCTTGGGAAGACGCTGTCGAGTAAACTGCTCTAAGCACAATCTTTCCTTACACGTTCGGAAAAAAAATTAGGATTTCGTTGCTTGTCGTTTACATACGTATCGCAACGAAGGAAAATCTTAATGATTTTGATAAACTGGCGAATCGATCACTGCTCGAAATCGAAATTGATTTTTTAAACCTTTGTTACGTTTACGCGTTGTGTTTTATGAATCGTTTCGAAAATATAGCACATAGAATTTCGTCGAACAAAAAATCTTAATACAAAAATTGTTTGACGGGTATGGCAATAATTTACAATTCAAGTGTTCACTAAATACCATTCTTATGAATGTTTTTGGTCTTCTAACCAGAGTTCCAAACTCTGGTTGAAACAAAGGGATGAAACTTCAAAACGTACCCAATTACAAAAGATTTTGGATTCTGAAAAGTAGATAAAAGAAGATTGAAGAAAATATTCATTGAAAAAGGAGACGAAATTAATTCAAAGATATTAAATAAAATTAAAATGTATAAAAAATGTATAATAATATATTAATTTTAAAAGAAGACAGATGAAAAGATGCTATAGCTTTTTGCATAATTTTCAAAAATAATTTCTATTTTCCTCAACGATTTTTCGTATTATTCGAATGGTAGTTCGACATTGCAGCACTGCTGCGATCATTTTTCAGAAATCCTCTTCCCGATTCACTTCGATCCTTCGCTGCTCGCGGCATAATTATCGAGGTCACAGCTCGTTAAGGTTTACTAATCCAATCGATCCGGTAGTTCTCCCAGGCGGAAAATAATCAGCGTTGCTCGCCGGGAAGCCATGCACTATTTGGCAATTAATTTCCGGTCTGTTGTCCGAGCCTGTTTACTCGACACTGTCGCACAGCGTCTCCGATTACGTGCCCTCTCTACCTTTTATTCCGAAAAAAAAGAAAGAAACTCCACCGGCTTTTGCCTCCGCCTCTAAACAGTTTCACCTTCAGCCCGATTTATTACCAGACCCGTGCACACTTCGAATCGAAAAAAAAACATAGAAAAATAAATAATACACAAAGCATATAAAATCTCTCGAAATGAAACGAGGAAAATTGTTCCGGAGTAAAATACGATCACGTGATTGTATAGTTTTTTTGTTGTTGTTCGAATTGGGCCTTTTTCCACGCTTATCCCGATCTAGGAAACACGGAACGTCCCTTCACAATCCTCACATTTGCGTCGGCGAGCTCGCATCTCGGAAACGATTAAATACATAATTATATATAATATATATATAAATATACTTTTTTTATTTTCATTTACCCGTCAAAGAATGACGTAAAGAATTAGAAAAGTTTAGTGGGCTAAGCTCGAGTTTTAGACGCATATTTCCCAACGATACATACATTTATTTCACACCTCGTATATACACATACACGGATATATATATATATATATACATACATATATATGTATGTATGCGTATATATAACAAATATTGTATCTGGTGTTGAATACCCGAAAAAAAATTTTTTTTTTGTTCACACACAAGTAGCAGCGATAGGTACTACTTTGCTAGTGCTAATACCACATCTCGCTACCGCTATGATACTTCTACCATAATATACATATATATTCAATCACCATTTACTTACGTTACTTTCACCACTACTATACTTACCAACTACAATATTATTCTCGCCTTTTTCACTCTCACGAATTTCTTAGACGTTCCCTGAAACCAAGCCTTTCCTGAAACCTCGATAGCAATTATAACGGCAATAATTGACAAAAGAAAAGAAAAAGAGAAAAAGAACGAAAGCCACACACATTTTTCCATTATCATTAACCGCTCACGACTACGTTTTGTCATTTTTCTACTACCGCTGCTAATACCAACGCCGTAACGACGAAAACGCGTGTCTGCGCAGTCATCGTCGACAAGGGAAAATGGCAGTGTTTTGTTGCCGTCCAAAAAAGTGTTTAACCATGTGTCGTGAGGAAAAGGCCAACGAGAAAATCCGCACTTCCTCAATCTTTCCTTGAATAAGCTACTGGACTTGGCTCTGTGTTTGGTCTGTCGTGGGATCGGGCTGATGTGAATAATACTAAAAAAAAAGAACATATTTAATAAACAAACAAACAAAAAACGTCGCTTTTGTGAATCGTCTCCACGTTTTTACGCGACTAATTTTCCGGCTGCTGTGTGAATGAGAGAAGACATTTCTTTGTTTTTCGGAAATATCGCGTGGACTAATAGCATGGGACTTTGTGCGCGATTTCTCCGAAATTGTTGTAATAACGATGCTGGCTCGGAAAAAAACGCTAACTCCAACAGTTTATGCTTAGATCCGAGGACAACGATGAGAATATGATGATCCTACTGGACATGCTATAATCGTTTTGCCACTAGTGGAGAACGAGAATTATTCCATAGAAAATGAAGGCTGATAATAGCCGTTTTCTTGAAATTACACACGTATACACGATCGTACAAAGCCAAGACGAAAGGAGGCCCGTGGAATTTGCGGTTTGGGGATAAATTCTAGCTTCTTTGAATGATGCATTTCGTTTATTCGGCCTGGCATTTTTACGATGGATCGTAAAACGTCACGACACCATACTTTACGGCCAAACCGAATGGTAATGGGAACATAGTTGTTTGCGGTATAAAAAATAAATGAGAAATGCATCGGTTTATTTATGGAACGACTTTCCGGACTTTCTGGATTTTTAAATAAAAATTTCGTTGATTCGAAGCTCGGGATTAGAGGGTGTATCTGGTTCTTCATGATTTATTCTAGTGCGATAAGGGAAATTGAAATTTTGCACGGTTAACGATTAAATGCGATAAAGGATGAGTACTTCGATGTACGACTTCAGAAAATGCTACATTAGAATCATCGAGGGACAAATTCATTTTTAATATAAAATCATTCAAATCTAAGAGTTTTTGTATCCGCAATTGATCGATACAAATTATATTTCAGCGTTGTATTCTTTGTTTCAATATTCTCTGTTTTGTTCATTTCTAAAAGTATAAATGTCTCATATTCCACTCGACAAAATCTTGGCTCTCAAAAAACGATGAATCCAATTGGAAAAAAAACCAACCCACACACACGTACACACTAACTTCTAGTATCTCTATCTCTATTTCTCTCTATCTCTTTGAATCCTTATTCCCTCCTTTGTGATCGATTATCGGTCGTGTTCCCACCGGCGGAGTGATCGAATAACCGTGTGTGTTTGTGCTAACCGGCTATACTTCGAAAAAAGAGTTAAAAGCCAGAAATAAACAAAACAAAACAAAAAACGCTGAAAAAATCTTGCCTGACTCGTGCATGAACGTCATGAGGAACTTACGAGGAGAACATGACGAGGAGAAAAAAAAAAGATAGCGCGCCAACGCGAAGCCAATATCACGTAACGAGGAGTCGAGGAGGGCCGTCGATGACAACGAGGAAAAAAACAAGAGAGAAAGATATAAAAACGGCCTCGGGGAATGTTTTCGAGTTTAACAGGAGACCCTTCGAACACAGTGATATATAAAAGACGGAAAGAAAAAAACACGAAAAAAAAAAGAAACGAAAATAAAAAGTAAAATGTCGACTTCATTTTCATCGGACCGACACGTACGAGGCGATGACGATTATCATGGCGATCGTTGCATGATCCGCTTATTATTACATTGTACACCCACAATGTCGCTGGTAGATCGCTGTCGCAGAAAATTGTACATTTATCGACCATTTTGTTTTTATCCGATAAAACAAAGAAAATTCACTTCATCGACACAGGTGAAAGAAAACAGGAACAAACAAAACTTTCACCGCGTTGATGAAATGAAACGCATCCGGCTTTTTTTTTTTAAATCACTTTAGCATGTTTTGTGTCGAGCATGACTGAAATTCATGTGCTCGCATGTCACGAAAGTGCCTAAGTACTTTTTTGTGTTTGATGTCCCTGAAACGGACTATCGCGCGTATTAAGGGGACAATGAAAGAAGGACATATTGTTCGATACGAAAAATCGACCGAACGTAGAAAAAACCACTTTCAGGATTTTCGCCACGTACAAGAAGAAACCATTATCCCGTTGTTTGTTTATTTTTACGTGCGCTAGTCCTAAAATGTTGTAACTTATATGCCTGAGCTACAAATGAAAAACAACAAAAACTTTGCTCGTTTTGTCGCATTGCACCTGTTGCTCGATATATATATTATTATCTCAACGAACCATCCCCCAAAAATCCAAACTCCAAACGCTATACTCACCCTCGGAATTATTTTTCGTCACTTATTTTTTTTTCTAATTATCTTTTTGATTATGCGTGTTTCGCGAGTTTGTATGATGTGGCCGCTTGTGTCACGCTTCGAAAAAAAAAACATGCTGCGTGGCTTAGCTTTTTATTTTTTCCCGCGATTTTTTTTTTCCCCCCATCACGACGCCCCCTTTTTTTTCGTTTTCATTTTGTCATTCACGCTCTCGCACTCGTCGATCATTTTTCAGGCGTACAAAAGTGTGAGTTGTGAAAAATGGGAAGCTTGAACATTGGTCAATGTATTGATTTTTTTTTCTTCCGAAAGAACTCATTCGATTCCCAGATTTTTTTTTTTCATGCCATTCAAATTTCTGTTTTATTTATTCATTCGATATCTATATGCTTGACGTGTATAACTCTTTTAGGCAACACGTGAAAGTGCTCGTCTAGTTTTTTATACGTAGGTTCTCTTTTTTTTTTATGTATCAATCCAGCAGTACGTGGGTTCTGGCAAGAAATGTACGAGGCATTCTATTCCAAATCGATTTTTGTAACTGCAGATGTAACAATTATTTTCATATCGATATTCGGATCTTCCGAGATTACTGCTGTAAACGTTTGGAAAAGTTGTCAATAATTAATTTTCAATTATTCTATATCTAGTTATTATTATTTAATTTCAACTTTTAAACGATATATGGAAATCGTTTTTTAAAAATAAATTTAAGAATTTTCTTTTTTGCTGTAACTTATATTTTGATAATTAAAAATCCTTACCTTTATCATAAGATTGGAAAGAATTTTCGAACCAATTAAAAAAATAATTGAACTGGTATAATTGGCATTTTTGAAATATGCTAGCTACTGGGAGAAAAAAATTACAAACTTTATAACGATGGGTCGGTTTGGGAAGAAATTGCCTCAGACCGTACAAGAAGCCTTGCAGGTTCGCCCTTCCTCATTATTTCGCTGGATTGTTTTTTTTTTTACTACCAGTCGACTCTTTTTCCAGGAGTGTAATCTTTTTAAGTTCCTTTACGCACCACTATTCTCCTCACTCACTTTTGTACAAGTACGAGCCGTTCATTTATTTTCTTCCCTCACTGTAATCATCCCTATATCTTGCTATCGTTCTACAACTAATAAGAAAGTACTCTCCGAACTGTCGGACGAGAAACTTTCGCACTTTCGTTCTATCTAGTTCATTTACTTAGATTCGGATCTCTCATCGTTACCTCCGCACAATTTTTCTTTTCCCTGTTTCTTTTTGTCTTGATTCTCCTTTCTTTCTCTCTCACTCTCTTTCTCTTTATTCTTCTTCTCCTGACGCCCCAATTTGATCTTCTTCGCAAGCTGAATTCATGAATCGTAATGAGAAAATTCCGGAGGGTATGTTTTTTCCGAATGGTAAAATATTCACTCGATGCCCTTGGAATTTTATTTGACTGTCTTACATCGAGTCGACACTCGATAAATATTCTGGTGGAGTTTTCACTTTTGAAATAACGTCAGAAATGAAATAAAAAATATTAACTAAAAGAATGATTTTCTTTGTCAATCTACTTATATTATCAATAATTATTTATCTTCGATATCGGAATGTTCTTTTTGAGAATTTCTGTTTCCGTATTCGTAAATAGATTTGAAAAATGACTAATTAAGTTTTGTGATCCAAATTACAGAAAATAATAATATGTACATTTAATTATTTCCTTTTGCTGAAATTGAAGATTTGCAAACGTATTTGTTCAGAAAAAAGAAAACAATCATTTTTTTTTCACGGTTGGCGATAGTAAATCGTAAAATTCTGTTTTTTTTTTGGGGTCGTCAGGATTTCCTCGATCCTCTCTTTTGTTATTTCTATTCCTACTATGATGATTGCCGTTACTGTAACCATTTCCTTGGCCGTCAGTCCTGATCAGCATCTACACTACCGGCTGCTTTTGCAGAATCGAGAGGGGGGAGACCGACCGAGAGGAGGCGGGGGAGGAGGTGAGTTCCAGAGGTCAGATTCGTCCCCTGGCTCGCGACCTAGCTCCGTCCTACCGGACCTCTTGACCTCGTCCCCGGGTCAACGGCAGGACAAGTCCACCAGCGAGGAGGTCAGACACCTGCGCGCTTATTCAATCTTTTTCTCTCTTTCATTCTCTCTTACTCTTTCTCTTTCTCTCTCTCTCTCTTCGACTCTTTCTCCATCGCAATTATTTCATTACATTTGTTTTTTTAATGCGTCGCGAACCATTATCCGTATCGAGAGCTCAATGACGAAATCCTGTTTTGTTCGGCTCAAGGATCGTAAAATTTTTATCGATGCGAAAAGATTCACGCTACCGGAAGTGTACAGGAGTTTCGGTATCGAAATATATTCGAGTTTCCGCCTGAATAATTATTGAGCTCGATTGCTTTCGTCATTGAACTAGACGGTAGAAAATCCATGATCTTGTCATGGATCAATTGAACGATCGTGCTGTTTGTTCTTGTTTCATTTACTTTTATTATTATTGTTTATTTTTATTATAATTCATATAATGAGAACCTAAGCTTCTCGACGAAGATCTATGCAAGTCCAAAGAAGTATTTCGATACCGTTGGTATCGTATCTTGACGTAAAAATTGAGTTTCATAACAATAGGGGACAGGCACCATATATCGGATACTTTTGTTGGAAATTAAAAAAAACGGAAACTATTGGTAAAACAAATTTCACGATTTTATTATTTTTGGTTATATAATGTTTTACAAATAATGATGAAAAACTTAGTTTTTAAAAAAGCTGTTTTCAATTGGAAATTTTATATGAGGACATGAACTTAAATATTCTTATATCCGATGTTAGGGGATTCCTTTCATGTAAAATAAAACGAAACGTTTATCGTTTCAGTTTCGTAATAATTGTAAAAAACAAGTTTTTTTTTTGAGTTACTCGTCTTCTAGGTGGTGAAATTTTGACACTAATTTGAAAATTTCGCTTACAACATTTTCTAAATCAATTATACGATATTAAAATATTGACATAGCCGAACACGAATATTACAATTTTTGTACATATAGTTATTTCTGCTTACGTTACATATTTATTAAAAAAACAATTGCTACAGTAATAGAGTTATAGTGCCATAGTAGTAGCTATAGTTAATCCAAAATAACAAAGAACATGAACCATATGGTCTTATCTCAATGAACTGTTTATCTTTTAACATTAGAAATATGTTTTCACATTGGCGAAAAATAACGTCATTTCAATGCTGTGTGCCATTTTGGTTACTAGGAAACTAGAAGTTTTGCATTAGTGACATATTACGACTAGTCGTCATTGCATATACTTGAAAACGGATATTGCTGTAAGAAACCTCAAGATAGTCCATTTTTCGATATTAAACAACCATCCTATATATGGTCTTTTCCCCTAGTTGAAATAAATGTGCACAAGTTTGCTGCGACTTTAGCTGTACCGGAATAACGAAATTTACTATGAATTTTTAAACAGCGAACAGCAATAGCAAATTTCGTAGTACAATAGTTAAAATGATCTTTTCGAGGACAAAAAGAGGGTAAAAGCCTCGTTTCTTCACAAGTACATCCCGATAAAATAAACGTATGTGGTTTCTTTTCTTGTCGTCGCCAAACTGTGTTCTCTCGAAAAGTGCTTAATTGTCGCGAGTCCGTTCCGAGTGCTCGTTTCTCGCTTCGCGCGTTGCATACACACCCGCGTCGCCTTTTGTACAATTGCTGCTTCGTGTTGTTCTCTATCCGTTCGTTTGTGCCTTCGTGATCCTAGCCGGATCAGAAGCAAGGGGGAAAACAAAAAAAAAGCGTTTATCTCGAGAGCACTCGGAGGGATAATTGCAGAAGAGGTGCGCGAGTTGCGTTTGTAAATCCTTCTCGGCAAGTTCTCCGGAAAATACGAAAATTTCGAATCTCTCGTGAGTCTCGAAATTGTACCCGCGAGACAGATGAAAAAAAGTGGCCCGTATCAATGATTCTTCTTCGCACGAAAAATCGATATGTTTTTGCATTGGAAACATAAGAGAATAAGAATTTGTCGACAAAAGCTATGACCGCGAGGGTGCGTTGCATACATATCGATCGAATTTCAAAAGATCAAAGAATAAAAAGTTTCTCAAAAAAAAAAAAGAAAAAACGTAATTCGTAGCTATTTGGTGATGATAAAATGAAAAAAAAAAGAGATAACGATGCAATTCACCTCCTAGCTGAGATTTCACTAGCATTCAATCGAAGCTTCATCTCACTTGATTTTTCAATCTCTTTATTTTATTCGTTCACGTTACCTTTTCTGAATTATTTTCATCTCTTCTTTTTTTTTACTTTTCGTTCTCGATTACGCTTTCGTTAGTTTAAAAAGTGCGTATAGATGAGTAACGGACGAGAGAGTGGACGTCTGCTTCTTTTTTTTTGTGCTTCTGGAAAAAGTAGACCACTCTCTCGAAATGGCGTTTTTCAAATGTGTAGTTTGAGCGTGTTTTTTTTTTCTCGTTCGTTTCCCCAATTTTTTGTTCTCTTCTCGAACGGCATTATAGACGAGTAGACAAACCGGTTAGCCCAGATATTTTACGGTCAGCGTGTTCGAGAGAACGATTGCCACGGGAATAGGCGCTAAAATTATACGATTTTGCAAATAGTATGACGTTCGTACGTTTCGTGTATCGTTTTTTTTTTTCGATTTTTTTTTGTCTCAATTCCGTCACACTGTCCTCCCCCACTTCGTTCTCTCTCTCTCTTTGTTCAAACCTCCCATTGTAGAAGAATAGATAAAAGGAAACAGAAAGAATGATCGGTCATCGTCCAATGCATCCAGAGGAATGCTCACGGGTCAAGTGTCCTTCGAGATTAATGGGGAGGGTCAAAGATGAATCATCATCGTAATTGTATCAATTCTAGTGGTCAGTGGTCCAGACTCTCTTTCAATCGCCACGAATATAATTTCGTTTCTCTGGGTGCAATTCGTCTGCAAATTTTATGAGACAATACAAAAACCCTCCCTTGAAAGGGTTAAACCAACGTCCGACTTCTAGCTTTTATGTGTACAAGAAAAAGAAACATTTTTTTTGAGGCCCGAAACCCATTATAAATTATCAGCGTGACTAATTGAGGATTATGTTGTGTGTTGTGGGACACGCGGGAGCTCTAACTCGAAGGGCAGGGCCCTATCTACTGACCATCCCAATCCCAATACTAATTGCAATGTAAGTATTTATTCATCTACATCAACTCAGTGTCGCTTTTTCGCTTCACGAGAAATAAAATGAACTTTTCGTTGAATAAAATAAATGAATAAAATCGAGTATTTTGATAAATTATATAAAATCTCAAAACAACACAGTTAATTGTATTTTGGGGGATAGAGAGATAATAAAAAAGTGGTGTGGTGAGGGCTGTACGGTAACTTTCGACCCTGCAGAGCCTCCCTTATTTCGAGTTAATTAAATAACAATTAAATCATATCTAAGGAATGCCGGTGTTTTTCTTTCTTTTTTATTTCTGCGTTTTTCGTTCCTACTTATCTTACACTTTTCTTTTGTTTTCTATCTGGATTTGATTTTCTCATGGACATGTATTCTTATGATTTTCCTCTTCGCGCTGTCACCAATTTATTTTTCTTATTTTCTCCCTCTTCCGGTCTAGCGCGTCGGTCGACTTTCTTCTTTTCATTCTTTTCTCGCGAATTACGATGAATGCGGTTATAATAACGGTAATCATGGTCCCGGAGTTTGCGGTGGGAAATTAACGGGTTTTTTCTAACCCCTATCTTTTCCTTGTCATTTTTATACCTCAGCGAAAACGACTTACCTTGTACCAACCTTGAATTCTTGTCTCTGGTATGTTGTGTCACTTTGATGGCGAGTTTTATCAATTTTTTGATCTCTTTCAAGGCTCGTAGGAATATCGAAACTTTCCCAGTAAATGTTTATCGCGTAACAATTTTTTTTTTTATTCAACAGTTTTTACCCCTACATTGAAGTTCAGATTCAAATTACGATTTCGAGAAAAAAAAACAAATACTTACTACTCTGTGATATCTTTTAGAATTTTTTTTCATAAACTTAACATCAAATACAGACGAGCCATATCCCATTTTTATTTACAGAACGTTTATGTAGCAGTACAAAGTTTGTTAAGTGTTTTGGACCACAATTTTGAACAAAAGTGTTTGCACTTACGTTCTATTTCGGTGTATTTGAGCCTTCCAATAGTCAGACTGAGGTACAAAACTTTTGACGACTTCTCGTCATCGTTGACGTATAGCCAATTCAAGTTTCAATAATAAAGCCCTTCTACAACGGAACATAACATTCTTGATATCCGATCCATTTCCTTCCTTGTTCCATTTCTTTCCTTCTTTATTTTCCTTTATCCAGGGTAATCGATATACTAAATATTCGATTCAATGAATTCATATAATACAAATAATAAATCTTCGAATAATACATATATTATATAAATGAACATTTATATAATTTATATGTTTTTAAAAAATTCATATACACGTTATATATGAATATAAAAAGAAGCCTTTCCGCTTTTATCGCTATTAATACGTCGCACGCTTTGACTACTCTCTCCGATCTGAGTGCCTACAAAACATCATTAACAAACCGAGCAATAAGATAAATATAGGCCTGGAAAATATCCCTCTTTCTCTGACGCTTTCTCACTGTCTATCGCTTCGGAAGAAAATAGTTGTCCCTAGATGTAATCCGAAAGGATCTTTCGCTTCTACTCACACAGGGACTTGGAGGTTGCTGTTAAACCGTATTGCGAATGCTTGAAAACCGCCCTTGCAATTCTCTCATTTCGCCCCCAGCCCCTTCTATGTATGTTTTCCTTTTTAGATATAATCTATGTAATTTTCTTGTGGTGTTCGGGTAGTTCAGTAGTGATCTACAGATAGCCGCGTCAAAAACATAGCGTTCTTATCTCCTTCTCATTGCATTTACTGATTGTTGTAACTCGTAGCACTTAGAAAAGCAACTGGGAGTACGTCAAAAAGAAAACGAAAAAAGAAAACGTTTTGGATCTTCTAACGTCTGTTCTAACTCTATGAGGGCTTACTACGAATGCTACTGGGATTGAGACACACTAATGAATATTATCTTTGTTCATTCGTACACGTATAGACGTTTCTGCACGTATGTACGAATGGATTTGTTCGCAATTATGACTCTGTTGCAGTACCGGCAAGCCCTTAAATCGCCACCTCCGCTTGCGCTCCAACAGAAACAAAGATCATTCTTGACGTTTGGCTTTGGCGCTGGACCGGCCAGAAGAGAGTCACACGTCAACGTTAACGTAACACCGACCAGCCACGATCTCGCTTCTGACACACCAGAAATTCGAAAATACAAAAAACGTTTCAACAGTGAGATCCTTTGCGCCGCATTGTGGGGTGAGTCGAGGGTCTAAAGCTCTTCGGGATTTTAGACAACTTTTCATTATCGAGAAGAATTGTGGATGATGATGGTACATTTTCTTTCAATTATCGTAGCTTTTATGATGAAACGTTCGATCGAGGAACTTGTCAAGAAGTGAATGATGATGATTTAGAAACTGTTTTCATGCTAGAAAGGATCATTGATTTTTGTACGAGTGCTGAAAAATCTTGGCTATTTCTTTTAACAGTGTTGCAGATTTTTTTAATTTATTATATACAAAATTTTATTACATAAAAAGTCTGAATTTCGTATCTTATTAAATTTGTATTTTTCTTGTTCTTTATTCTTAATGGTTGTGTTTTTCGTGAACGATATTTAAATCTAAGGCTCGAGAAACTTCGTGTTGAAGACGATTCGTGGCTCACTTGAGCTGTGAATGATCCGATACGAGAATTTGCAGCCTCGGAACACTTCGATATATCTTGATCCAAGTTTATGTCTATTGTCCAATCGTTGTCCTGGGAGTTTGTGATCATATGAATATATACAGGCTTCTACGTACTGTTTTGGTACGATAATCGAGTTCGGGGGTACATCAAAGTCACGTTTGGTCTCAGGTCACTACGACGAATTGACCGTTCGATCTAAATGCAAATTTACGTTTGTCCTCTCCGATCTACGTAGGTGTGAATCTTCTAATCGGAACGGAGAATGGTTTGATGCTACTCGACAGAAGCGGACAAGGCAAGGTTTATCAGTTGATAAGCAGACGACGATTTCAACAGATGGAAGTGCTCGAGGGTCAAAATATCCTCGTTACTATAAGCGGCAAGAAAAATCGCGTCAGGGTTTATTATCTTTCGTGGCTGAAGAGCAAAATTTTACGTACCGACGGCCACAGCGACGTGAGTCCACAAACGTTAATGATTTTAATGATCGTTGCAGTACATTGCACGGAATGTTTTAAACACTTTTCACAGGAACTTCCACAGCAACACAAAAATCAACGAAAGAATCACATGAAAAAAAAAAAACGTTATCTGAAAACTTAAAAAATAGGTTTGGAAAATAAAAAAAATTAAAAATTGATAAAACCTAACAAAATAAAATTTTTTAAATAAGCAGTCTGAGATTAGGTATACCTAAAAAATGTCAAACGCAGAAGAAATCCTGTGAAATATTTCCGTCGAGTCTACTTATAATTTTGCAGTATTAAGAGCTTCGAAACGGGAATGCTTTTGAAATTGATTTCTCGAATAGTCTCGAAACTTCGCAATCGAAACTTTCCCTTGACTAATGACTTATTCGAGTTTTCATTGCAAACCTTTGAACGAGACTATTTACTGCAAACGGTCCTCAATTTCTTTTTTTACTCCGCCCTTTGAAATACCTTGATTAATTGGTTTTTCGCGTATTTATCGAGAGACAAAGTTCTTCCTGCGTTAACGAACGACCTCGTTTACTCGGAATAATTATCACTCTTTCTTCGTTTCTTGCGTATTTTGGGGGAGCAGCAAGTCGAGAGGCGCAACGGTTGGATAAACGTCGGTGATCTTCAAGGCGCGGTGCACTTTAAGATAGTCAAATACGAGAGAATAAAGTTTCTCGTGATAGCGTTAAAGGACTCGATCGAGATATACGCCTGGGCACCGAAACCGTATCACAAATTTATGGCTTTCAAGTCGTTCGGTGAATTGGCGCACAGACCGCTCCTCGTCGATCTTACTGTCGAAGAGGGCTCCCGATTGAAAGTCATTTACGGAAGTGCCGATGGTTTTCACGCTGTCGATCTCGATTCTGCAACAGTTTACGACATTTATCTACCCAAGCATGTGAGTATTAGATTGAAAATTCATTCGTTGGAATAACCAAAAAAAAAATCACTAAAGTAAATATTTTTAACAGTCCAGCCATTCACGAAAATCCATTTTTTGTGTACGGCATGAAAAAATCGTGTTTTTAGAAGTTTTTTACGATTTTTTCATGAAAATTTTGGGTTTTGGGGGAAATGAATGGTAGATTCGTGCTCAGGGGATTAAATTACATCAAAATAGATCATAAAGAATAATATTAAAAATCCAAAATTTTTTTTTATTTTAGGGCAAAAATGTTTTTTCACTCAATCTTCGATAACTTTTTTTCCTTCAGGATTTGACACCCCACTCTGTGCTCAATCTCTTCGTTATGATTTTATCTTCAAAATGCTTTTTTAAGTATTGAGGTCCGATGATTTTTCGATTTTTGGCAGAATTTCAAAGTTGGACTATCGATTTTTGCCAATTTTTCCATGCATACCCCTTTGGCCTCGTATTTTGCCATTT
>JAPYZJ010004256.1:0-14075 GCA_030522765.1 Ophioninae sp. B BG-2022a | reverse complement strand
TTTGTGTTAATTAAAGTTTGTTTGTTTGGGTTTATTAACACTTTAACACGAGATTTATTGACTGTGAGGCGGTACGAAGTTCGCCGGGTCAGCTAGTAGTTTTATAAATAGAATATTGTCTGTGTGAACATATTTCCTGGTTTATACTTCAATTAAATTTATTGAGATGGACATTCCAACATTTTTGAAATGATCAACTTGGACTGAATCCTTATTACTTCCTGGCTTCTTGTAAAGGTAAACTATCGCTACTAAAACTGAATGCAGGACAAGTTTCAAGAATGGGATTATGACTAAACTACATGTTAGATCAAATCTTACAACTTTGCGATCAAAGGGCCTCTGCATCATATTTGGTGGGGCAAACATAGGAATTTTAATTGTCGGATCACAAGCATCATAGACTGCCACATACGCCATTTCAAGTCCTACTGCCATATTGATAAAATGCTTTGCATCATCCCAAAATACCTTGTTTCTTTGATCAACTGTCTACGCCTGTTGTCATCCTCATTGAGGACCTTCTTTAATTGCAAGAATAACTGGTGCTTCTCATCCTTGAGTTGTGACAGTTCATTCTCAAGATTGGATATTTGTTCACGAGTCTCGCCAAGTGTCATGACATCCTGCTTCTGCTGTCTCTCCCGCTCTTTTCTCTGACGCTCTTCCTCGGCATCCGCCTCCTGTTCTGGAAAGTTCGAAACAATCGCGTTCATGAACGTTATGAAATTTGGATGGTCGTCACTTTTGAAAAATTGTCAAAATAAATACGATTAAATATTTTAGGTTGTTGGTTTTTTTTCTAACCTTGCTTCTTTCTTTCCCGTTCTCGAGTTATGTGAGTTTTCAAAGCTAGCCACATTTGTTCGTTCCGCTGTGGCGGACCGACAATCACGGCGGGCATCGTTACTTTTTTCTCAACTCGAATTGCACAAACGAACTCGGAACTTTAGTGTAATAACCAAAAACAAGATGCTCCGTAACGCTCGGCGACGTTCTTTTTATTTCTATTCTTCGGTTTTTCTCACGCCCGAAAGTTTTATCACATTTTCTTCATGCAATTCGTTGTTGGTACGAAAATTCACCGTTCCTGTGATACCGAATTTCTTACTGTGGATTTCGAACGCTTAGAGTTGTTCACTGGTCAATAACAATAATACGTCTGACTTGGCTGTCAAAGAGAAAGGGTTGCTTAACCAACGAATTCGTATTTGCTTAGAAGCTCAGTTTTTATGCTTTGGCGTTCCGATTTTCATTAGAGCACCCGTGTTACTTTGGTACCGCTGTTGCTAGAGGCGCTGTCAGCAACAGGACTCCACAGAATTCAGAAAGATTTAGACGCGCTGCACTACTAATGAAAATGCATCGTGTTTCGTCCTCCTTTTTTAGTTCTAATCATCATCTACACGTGGCGTTAGTTATTCAATGAGAATATGATTTCCACGGACGCGAAATGTTCAAACTACCTAGTTTAGGGCTGCGATAGAGGATTTTATTCGGCCATTGTTGAATTCTACGGGATATGACCCCGTAGAATTCAGCAATTGCCGAAAAATGTAAATAAATCGAAATATCTCTGTGTCATATTCTGACACAGAGATATTTCAATTTATTTACATTTTTTTACCGATCCAATCGGGTTCGACTGCCGCCATTACAAGCGTTTTCTTTTCATGGAAATGGCCCATATGCGATTTAAGCGCCATCGCGTGTCGCTCTATGGCGGAAAACTTAGATGCGTGGCGCCGGTCGCAGTATTTATTCAGCTAGGAAGAATTATCCGTTCGCGTCGAGAAACGCTCTTCAACATTAACCAATATACATCTTTGACGTGTATCACGGAGAAACCGAACAAGAAATTCACGTGTACCCCGATATCGACGGTGTTTTGTGTGCAAATAGTATGGTCGAGATGGCATCAAAAAAGGATCAAAAAGAAAACGGAGTAACGGTAAAAAGTTCTTGTACATAATTATATACTGAAAACATTTTTGGAATTTCGTGCTCCCGATTTTTTATTTTCTGTAATATTACTTCGCTCGCTTGAAATCTGGAAGAAGTATTCATTTCTTTTTTCATCGTTTGTCTAATTTAGGAAATCAAAGTAACCAACAAGTGGGATGGCTCAGCGGTGAAAAACGCTCTTGATGATGCAGTCAAGGAAGTGCTTCTGAGGAAGTACGACTACGAAGAGAATTTTGCACTCCTGGATGGTCGTTTGGCTCTTTGCGGTGTGACTGTAGGAGTAGCAGCTGTTGCCCTCCTCTGGGACTACTTCTATCCCTTTCCTACTTCCAAGCCGGTTCTCGTCGCTTGTGTATCCATATACTTTATTCTTATGGCTCTACTCACGCTGTATACAACATACAAGGAAAAAGGAATTTTTGTTGTGGCTGTTCAAAGGTATGTCATGATCCTGGTTACCCTATGAGAACCAGACTTTACTAAAGACTTGCCACAGAAGCTTCAAGAAGGACTATACTTACTTTCCTTATTATTTGATCTATCAGTTTGGAAACTATACCTACTTTTTAAAGTATCAGAATTGTAATTGTAAAATTACTTTGAAGCAATTTTACAGATGGTCAGTTCGTTAAAATTCTTAATGGAATTCGTTTTGCAAAGTAGAAATTTCGTCTTCAAAATCGTCGTTCATAAAAATTCTGTGACTAAGTTCTCCTAGCACATAGAGATGTAGATGCTGGTGCGTATCTTTCAACAGAGTGGAATCGGAATTTTTCCCCAAATATCTAAAGCCCCCACAAACAATTAAGCTCTACAAAACTCTCTCTATGGGAACTGAAAAGAGAAACACTTTCCATTGTCTTACAAAATGAATGGCATCCATCTCAATGTTTACCTGTAATGTTACTTAGCTATAAGAGAACTCCGCTGTACCATGTAATCAAATTAGTCGTCTGGCACATAGAAGTTCTCTGATCTCTTCTAAGTTCTAATCCTTGAAGACAAATTTCATTAACCCTTTGACCGCTATGCTAAATTTGTGGAACGTACTTCATATAGGTGTGTCGGTCACTGGTAATCCCCATGGTAGTCAGTGTTAAAATATTGCTTGGCAATATGGTTTCACGTAATTTTTTCTAATCAGAAAAACGTAAGGCGTATATTAAGCAGCTTTATAAATTCAAACGGAGCATTCGGACCGGTCGATTGTAAAAATCATGAACTGAAGCAAACGATTCACAAAAATAAAATATTCTTAAACTGTTCGTTTCAGGGATCCGGCTGGATTCGACCCAGACTTAATTTGCGAAGCAAGTTCATATTTGAAAAAGTACGACGATAAGTACAACCTCGTGTTGTCTCTCAGGAGTGAGGGCACTGCAATGTTCAACGAAGCCTCGGTCATAAAATCGGTAGCAAACTTCATTGACATCAACGGCACGATAAATCTCGATGCGGTCGAGGCAGCGGTCACCAATTTGCACGATAGTCTGACTTCGCAACGCAAGGAAAAATAGGATTTGTAATAATTCTATATTTCTGTTTGTCACACAAATAAAATTAATAACTCTTTTTGCTTATCAGGCAATTTTCTGGAATTGTTTTGTCGCTTTTTCCCCCCATAAAAATCGTAAGTTTTGTCAAATATTATACATTTGTTTATAGAGCGTATCATGTTTTGTGCAACTTTACAAATAAATATGTTTCGGGACTTTTGCAAGCACTGTTTCAGCCCGTAAAGTTCTTTCATTAAAATGTCCGCGGGATCTCAAATCTATGGTTGAAAATGATACAAATGTAATTTGAATCAGCAACCGTAATACAATAATGAACGTTTCGGCGATGGTTATCCGTGAGTCGTATCATCCTCAACGAAGTCCGCGGCCTCCTCTCTCGTTACGCACTCCACATGCGATACCTTGTTGCGGAATTTTACACCGTAGAATTTATTGGCGTGTTGAAGCAATTCGGGTCTGCCGACAGAAACGAAAAATTCAAAACTTAAGGCAATACAAACCTTTTCAACAAGTTTTCCCTAAATTGAAATACTGTAGATGGTATTATGGGTGTGAAAAAAATTGGATTGATATCCCAAAACTTTTCATTAAATTAGATTATTCTTCTGCGATATTGCTCAACGGTACGGCTTTCCAGCAGTTCGATAACAATTCCCAAGGTAAGTAATTATTCTACTAAAAATAAAGCTGCTCCCAGATCGACTACTAAATAGGAGGTGGTTTAAATAAATAAAAAATAAATGCTCTATGAGCACTTTTCACCGTATGCCCTGTTCCAAATGTAATACGGTGGCTCAGTAGACAATGCGTGCCTGTGGGCAACGTGCGTGGAGATCGTCAAGAAATGACTTTAGTGAAATCGCAAATGCAGGATAAATATGGAAAAGCCTGAGAGCCAAATAAGGAACATGAAAAGAATAATTTGTTGAAATGATAGAAAAAACAAAATGATTACGTCGAAGAGTTGACAACTATTCTAAAATTAATGACTCCTACCTGAAGGTTGTGGTGATGAATTGCGCATCGGAGCTCAGCTCGTGAATCATATCAGCCACAGCTTTTCTATGCTGTGCATCGAGCGCTTGATCGATCTCATCGAAAAGATAAAATGGGGCCGGATCACACTTTTGAATTGCAAAAATCAGTGCCAAAGCGACGAGAGATTTTTGTCCTCCGGATAATTGATTCATTTCTCGCATCTCCGCAGTCTGCCCGGTGAAAGAAACACGAATACCTACGAAAAAAGTGGTCATTTGAATTATAAAGCGAATGAGGATCTTCGGTGAAGGTGCAATCAACGAATGTTGACTTGATTCTCACCGACTCCCGTGAAACGATCGGAGTCTGCTGTCTCCGAGCCTGCATCGTCGCCCTCCTCGCCGTCGGCAGTTTTCATCACAAGTTGCGCGTGACCCGAGGGTACCAACTTCTTGAACACTTCGCTGAAATACTTGCTCACTTGCTTGAAAGTGAATTGTATCGCCTCGTACTTGCGTTGCTCAAGAACGGACATAAGCTCTTTTATCTTCTCGTCACCACGGTCCAATTCCGCCTTGCGCCTTACCAACTTTTCCTTTTGATCGCTGAACGACATGAACTGGTCTAACGCTTTTTTATTCACGTGGCTAAAATTAAAAGATAACGGATAAGAACAAAAATAATTTATTTGGGATTGCTACGAATTACTCTAAAGACCGATTTAATCTAATTCGATTTAAAAGCGAATCGTACCAAACGACATAAACAGCGTACCTGTATTTCTTTAAATGATTATTTGCTTTTTCCATTTCTCGAAACAGCTGTTTGGTGGACATTGTAGTAAATTTGGCATACGCCTCGGGGCTAGGCAACGCACCCAGTTCCGTAATTTTTTGTGTGCATTCGGCTATTTTTTGTTGCAATATGTTTTGCTTACTGGCTAATTTTTCAAGATCTTTCGCATCGGCCTCGATTTTCTCCTGGGCTTCCTTCTCCTTAGCCTTCCACTTTTCAACTTCGAGGGCTTCAGATTTTTGCTGAGTACAGAAAATTCGAAAGTGAAACATTAGGAGATTATAATTATGCTGTTGTTTCGGAGTTACGGATCGAAAGACCCATAGGATAGTTACCTTTTTCGAAGCGTTCGCGACCTTGTCATTCTGAGCTTTGAAATCGGCGTTTACTTTGACCAATCTTTTTTCAATATCGGCGAGTTGTGTTTTGGACGAGTCCAATTGACGCTGTCGATCTTCCACAGATATCTCTTGAAGCGCCTGTATAAGTTCGTCCCTGCGTCTCATCAGATTATTCGTTAGCAGATTTTCCAATTTATTTTTTTCCGCTTCACGTCTCATTCTCGTGGCAAAGGCTTGCTTATTCTCCTTCGTAAGTGCCCGTATCTCGTCATTGAGAGTATCAACTTGTTCCTGATCAGCCACTGACAATTGAGCCATTAAATCCTGGTGAAGTTCGCTCTCGAGGCCTTCTTTCGTAGCCTTCATAGCTTCAAGACTTGCTGTGCACTGAGCAAGACTTCGCTCCTTCGGTGTACGATATCTCTCGATTGCGCTGAGTTCCTCCTTCATCATGCGAATTTCCGCCTTCATTTTATCGTTGATGTCTCTGCGACAATAATTACGCATCGTTAACGTACGCGGTGTCTCACTCACGGCGTTGATAAATATTCAAATTATCTTGAATGTTGTGTCACGCGAAAGCTCAGAGGAACGAAACATTGCTGCAGCCGAACGCGCGTTCAGCGCGGTCCTATCGGTTTTCAGTACTGCCACAATTTAATCTCCAAATTTTGTTAATACAATTGAACCAAAGTTGCATGCAATCTGCAACAAGCTTTTCAAGTGACAAAAGTACGGATAATTCTTACTCACTTGGCCTTACTGTTTTTCGTTTCCGTTCGTTGCATTTCACTGACATACGAGCTGATACTCTGATCAGCGTTTCTTATGTCTTCCTTGAGAGTCGCCAGTTGGGTCTCAAGCGCGGCTATTTGGGCCATCAGTTCTGAACGCGTTTTCTGAATTTCCAGACGCGATCTCAATGTGTTGAAGTAACCACCGGTGAGGGAACCCTTCGAAGACACTTGATCACCTTCCAGGGTTACACAATCGAGGCCGGATTCACGCGCGAGACTGGTAGCAGCTTCAAGATTACGACAGATTAGCGTTTTGCCAAAGATGTACCTGCAATAGCACAAAAACAGTAATGCTCAGACCTTCATACAAAGATGGACCGATCAATAGTGAACATTGCGTGATAATAAGGCTATGCGAAACCACACATAAGTAAAATGAAATTGAATTACCTGAGTGCCCGGTCGTACTTCGGATCGTAGTTTAATCGCGAAATCATCGGAATGGCGTCGCTCGTATTAGGATAATCCTGAATCTTTACGTGCAACCGATTTAGCGGCATAAAAGTCACTTCACCAGGCAAACGTTGATTATTCATCTCCTTCAGAATCTTTGTGCCAAATTTGTCGGTCTCTACGATGTGATGAAACAAACGGTTGCCGGCGGTCACCTCAACCGCCATATAAACGCTTTTGTCGCAATCGAAGTTCTCGATCACGGGCCCGTAATAGCTGTTAACCTCGTGCGCCATGTCAGGACGTTGGCTATTGAAAATAAGCTCCGGTTAGCATATTCCATAGTGCATGAATAATAATATTGGGGTATTTTTTTGTGCAAATGAACAATCAATTTTCACCACTGTTCAGTGTCTTACTTTATGTTATGAAAATGATTATTTTTGCCTACTAAAATTATTCATTTGTGCCATAGCATTTTTTAAAGTAGTATTATGAGGTCTCATAGAACAATTAATTTATTACTCGATAAAATGAGTAAAAAGAAATGCTGGATCCTGAAAAGACAGGATCTATTACTTTTTAATATTATATCAACATAAACATCAAAACTTCTTCGATTTACTATTAATTTTAACGAATCCTATCGACGGAACTACTCCCGCGAACATTATTCGTGAGCTCAATCGAGGCTCACCGAAAAGTCTCCAGCACTTTGCGCACGCTGTCCCGTCCGTTGAGAATTGGCTTTCCAGCCATGGATCTCAAGCTCTGGTCGGCTTTCGCCAGATCCTCTTTCAGGCCGGACAAATTGAGTTGCAGGACGCTCTCCTGGCGATATCTTTCAAGAAATAAGATGTCGTTCATAAGATAACCTTTTTCCTTAGTAATCCATAATGAAACTTCATGCTCACTGTTCCTTCCGCATAGCTTGACACTGGTCCTTAGCCTTGTTCATCTCATAGTACTGCTTGTTATGTTCGTCGATCAAAGCTCGTTGACGCTCCATCTCTACCGTATATTCAGCGATCTTTTTCTCTAGTGCCACCTGCTTGTCGCTGTCTCGTTTTAGATCGTCCATAATTTTAGCTTGATGCTCCTGTTTATCTTTTATCTGTTTCGTCAATTGCTTGAGCTCGTTCTTTATCCACTCGTCCCTGGCTTCCTGGGAAATTTCGTGTCAATTGGTGATAGTATCGCAGTCTTGTATAAATATCAATGTTATTGTAGGACTGTAGCGTAACATACTTTGCTGCTGAATTGACTGCCGCGACCTTGTTTAGCGTACAGCTCTTTCCGCTTTTGTTCCTTGAGTGCCAAGTTACGCGTGCATTCTTCCTCGACGCGCTTCATTTCTTCATACTAGACAAAAAAATATCTACACGTATAATTGAAGTGTTGAGCCGACAGATTATCTAAACCCGTGAAATAATCTGCCGTAGTTGCCCGTAAAAAAACAAGAAGAAAAAGCACTCTATCTGCATAACGTTCACGTCTGCATAACGTTCACGCATCTGCATAAGTGGACGACCGTCTTGTAATGTTTAACTTTTTTTTTATTCTCTCAAAAAACTATTTTTCTTTTATATGCCCGTAAGGATTTTTGTGATTTCATCTCAGTCACTTTTGCGTCACACCCATCGTATTTGTAGTCATCTACGTATTCTCCAAATTCAATTGTACTCGCAAATTGAGTGAAATTGCCTGCAGCTAAGTCGTTAATTCATCGGCCAATCGTTCATTCATGAAAACATTGTCTGTACCATGCCAATGCTACTCAGAATGGCGAACCTGCACACCGATCACACGTTCGCGACGATCTATTTAGAAAAAATTGTAATTGGTGCTACAGATTCGTGTACAGACTTCGTATTTGTACTTACAGCGGGACGTATTATCTCGAGTTCTTTCTCTTTCTCGTCGATGGTTATCTTCAGTTTTTCAAGTTCTTGCTGCGCCCGTTTTTTGCTGTCATTGTCACCTTTGACCTCTTCCAACAGATCGTTTATAGTCAGTGTCAATTTCGTCTTCTCTTTCAGTAACTGTTGTTGCTCCGCGCTGTATACAGCGGAATGAATTAAATTTTGCCAGATGCGAAATTGCAGGGTAGTTATATTGAAAATCATACCTCAGTGTGTCCCTCTCCTCTTTAGACGCCTGAACTTCCTTTTTAGCTTCCTTCAAGCGTTTCGTTGCCGCCCGTACGTTCTCTTGAGCGGTCTTAGCTTCAGCCCCGAGCTTGGCTTGTTCGGCACCACTGTTAGCTCGTGACGCTTCCAACTCGTCCAACTTCCGTTTGTTTTCCTTGAGCTCGCGTTCGTGGATCGTGTACTCGAGGCAACGTCGTTGCTTGTCCCATCTCTGATACTCCTTCAGCTCTTCTTTTTCCTCTTCCAGGGTCGCGAGACGTTCCTCTGCAATCGAGATAGTCCTTGGTTCAAGCACGGATTAAGGAAGTGCCGCTCAATGTTACCTTATCCTCAACACGCCGCTAAACTTACCAATCGTTCGCAAAAAATCGACGATTTTTTCGAGTTTTCCCTCAGTTTCTTTCAGTATTGATTTGGACTCTTCCCGCCTTTCGTCGTAAACCCGAGTCCCCGCTACCTCTCGTAACAATTTCAGTCTTTGTGAATCCGGAGCTGTGGCCATTTGATTGATCTACATGAATCCATAGAATGGATGTGAGAACATTGCAAGGGTGGAACGTTGTTTCAGTTCTAAAATAACGCTTAGAGGCTTCATCGCTCGAACCCCGTAATTTAAAAATTCAGCAAGTGTTTTCAGCTATGAGAACCTCTATATAATTAGCTGCAGAAGCAAATGAAGAAACTGATTTCAATTCGATAAGGTCTGATCTCCCCATACTTTCAACATGCGAAAACATTTAGCCTAATAAGCATTGATAATGATCAATCCTTCTTATGTATCATCATCAAATAAACAAGTGTGTAAATCGCAGACTTTTATGATGGAATTGTGGTTGAACATTACAAGCATGCACAGTCGATATAATTAAATTGAGTAATTAATCTCATAAGACTGACTTCTTTAAATCCATCTTACTTTTCCTTGTTTTACTATATAGTAAGGATTGGATCTGGAGAAGCCTGCAGATTCCAGCAGATTCATCACATCGGTTCTCGAAACATTCTTCTTGTTCAAGAAATAATTGTCTTTCTTGGATCCAATCACCCGTCTCAGATACACCTCATCCTTGTCAATCTATCATCGAAACAGTCTTATTATAGAATTATTTCATTTTTTAAGCAATTTGAAAGCAGATTTTGCGCTTACCGGTAATCGGCCATCCGTGTTGTCAAATATGATTTCAACATGAGCTGAAATGACTCTTGGTCCGGTGCCTTCGTGTAAGAGACCCTGCCTTTGTTCTGGCCTCAGATGCGAAAACTCATCACTCAAAACAAATTGGATGGCATAGAAAAAATTGCTCTTTCCAGAGCCGTTTCTACCAACTGCAAAACAAGCGATAACTTCGATCTGAAGTTGTCCGGGATAGAGCTACGAGCTAAAATAAATACGTACCGACTACATTGTGCCTAGGATCGAATGGCTCTACCACAGTTTGCTCCCGATACGACTTGAATCCTTGAATAATGACCTGGAGATCAGACAAAGAAAATATATGAACGGAGTTAAATACTGTCCGGAATATGTCGATATTATCATTTAATTTAGATGCTGCTTCAATCATAACGATGAAAGTACATCATACATGCACTGTCTAATGCAACAATGCTTTGAGTGCTGAGCAATCAACTTGACACAAGCAATCCAGTTGGCACATAAAAAAATAACGGAACATAACCTCTCGCTAGCAATGAATGCTACAAGTTTTTTGTTCCGTCATAATAGACAACGCAACCAGATATTACAAATGTTCTGAAAATACGGCAGAGAGAAAGAAGCAAACATTGTTTCGTAAACAAAGAGCTGAAAGTTTTGAAAATGAAAAGTAAGCGTCCTTTGTTACAAACACAAACAAAAAGTTGCTCTTACGAATATTGCTACGACGAATTCAATATTTCGTTACCTGCTTGATGTACATTGTAATGTGACTGATTATTGTTGGAAATGTCGCAGCTTTTTTATGTTCAAAAATGTTTTTCAATCAAATCGACATGTCCACGGACATTTTCGATACAAGAAGCACGCAGAATCGTGAAGTGCGTCGACAGCGAGATACCCCTAGGTTTGGGCGGGAGAAGTCACATCATGGCCATCTTGTTAGCCAAAAAAACCCTACGATGTACTTTATAGTGACGCGTAGCGAAAATACGCTTTTATTTAGGCACATTTCTGAACTCTTATACAAATCTTTGTACAATCTAGAGTGGTGTTTTATAAATTGCATTTACAGTAAGGACGAAGCATGATTCCGCGCACATTTATTTAACAGAAAATATTTCATGCGGAATGTAGCGTTATACCATTCATCTTCCATGATACTAAAGTTACTATAAAAATAAAAAATTATTCCTCCACATACTGTGTATAAACTAATATTTATTGTAGATGACGATTGTTAAACTAAGAGAGCTGACAAATATCTACTCTTGATTGAAGATTACTTAATAATAACAAATACAACAATGTACAGACGTTTATTTGAAACAAAAACAGCTCCAAATAACGTTTTGTAGAGAAAAAAAACAGAAGGAAGTGAATTATAACTTTCAAGACTCCAACATTTGATCCGAATTCAAGAGAGAAACAATTTTGTTTCTATTCTCAGAGAGTATTTGGTAAAATTTATTGAAAAATCGTTCAGCCGATTTCTCCGCAAATTTTTGTCTCCGGACAACAGCTTCGTACTTGTCCTTTCCTTCCGACAACTCGCTGAATACGAACTCCAGATCAGGCATGGAACGTTGCAGCTTAGTTATATCACTTTCAACGTTTTTAATCTGTTCCTTAAGTTTAAGTTCTGTTTCTTTCGCTCTGGTCTGCATTTGCTGGACTGAGATCTTCTTCTCTGTCATCTTCTCCTCGTAGGTCTTGTTCCTCTCTCTCAAAGATCTAAGCTTCTCCTTCAGTGTCTCCAGTTCGCTCGTATTCGATTCAATATGGGATTCGGTTTGGGTGAGCCGTGCTTTTATTTGCTCCTTGATATTCGATATCGCGTTTTCTTTTGTCTGCAAGGTTTCCATAAAATATGCACTGAGCATATTCGTTTCAGGCATTTTGAGGTCTTCCAAATTAGCACCAGTGCCACATCCCAGATAAGTAATTATATCTTTGTTGTAAGCCAAAATAGCTTTGTAGAGATTCTGATTGGACGCTGCAAATTTGATGTCTAGGGTGTAGAGCTCTTTTTCAATGTCCTTGATGTGATTGTCAAACTGATGTACAGAGTTTTGAATCTCGGAACATTGTTGAATTATTGCATCACGCTCTTTAACAGTCATAGACTGTTTTTCAACAAGAATATTGAGCTCGTTATGTTCCGCACTGCTTTTCTGTATTTTCTCCTCCAACGCTTGACTCTCTAAGTTCAATTGATTTATTTCCAGTATAACACGCTGTATAGCATCCTCTGTGAACTGTATGAACTGTATTTCTTTGGCATCCTCCGACTTGACGCTATCTGAAATGAGTCTATGCTCATTGATGCTTTGATCGATCTCCTCTGATTGGCGATTGATGACTTCATAGCCACTCTTGGCTTTTTCCAAAAGCAAGTTTGCCTCAGCAATATTATCGTCAATGTTGCCCCGCTGACCAATCAGTTCTTGTAGGAGTTCCTCTATCAGAGCTGCCTCGTCGTCCAAGCGTTCGTCGTTCCAGGCGACGTAGCTCTTCAACATCGCCTGGAAGGTTTTCCTACGCTTCTCCCCTTCGCCATTAGCATCGACAAATGGCAGCTTTTCGATTTCAAATGTACAAGCAGCCAAATCCCTAGCATCACAAAGCTCAACTAACCAACTTAACCATGCTAATACATGGGGCCAGGAGTGCATTGTATTTGCAGTTTTGAGCCATGATTTGGTTACTACACCCGGATAATGCAGCTTCTTTGCTATCTTTAGAAGTTCCTCCATATAATTGTTGATGTTCAGGTCATGTTTAATATCCAAAATTCTTAGAAGGCAGCTGGTAGCTTCAATGAAGATTTTTAATGTGATAGGTCTCAAGCTACCATTAGGATTGAGCACGCTACTCTGATGGATACCGGCAAAATATTGATCAATCTTGTTGAGCATAGCTGCCTGATAAGCCTTATCATTCAAGGGTCTTGTATCCTTCCGAGGACCTTTAGCACTGAAGCCGCTGGCACGCTCTGCAGATGGTGATCTGTGACGAGTTCCAGAAGAAGGCTCCGTGTGAAGACGATACGAACTACCCCCAGGAGTTTTTGGCGTTGTGACAGAGATTCGTGGTTGACTGAGTGGAGTTTTTGCTAAAAGAGTAAGTGAAACATTGGCGCATCCAAATCTGACCCTAGACGTGTCTGAGTACTAACAATCCCGATAGTCTTTCACTTACCTATTGTTTTCAAATTCGATCTTCTAATGCTGTTACGTTCGCTCGAGGACGACCTTATTCGGGGTCTTGGTATCTGTGAATTGTCTACCGGCATCTGCCCCTTGGACTTCGTGAGGAGCGTTCTTCTGGCTTCCGAGCGCCCGGCGCTCTTATCCTCCCGATCGTACACCGACATCCTGACCAGATTTGCGGCCGAGCTACGACCGGTCGAGCTCTTCCGCATCTTGTTCACGATACTCAATATCTTGATAGCGTCAGAAAACTTTGTCTACACTGAATAAGTGGAACACGTCGCCAAACAACGGCTTTTATCGGCTTGAAAACAAGGAAAAATTTGTTGAGCAGCGTCGCTATTAATTCGTTGACTGAACGCTGATTCAAATTCAACTGGAGGCACAGCGATGCTGGCTAAATTAGAGGGTCAACCCTGTCGACTAGACTGAACCCGCTCTACATGCCCTCTATCCGCTCGTGTGAAAACGTTTGTAGCTGCATGGCAGCGGGGAACTTTACCGGTAACACATACCGGAAAAGGGTAACGCAGACGACATATTCCTACCTTATCAGCAAGCCACAAGTCTCCATGTACCCAGATACCCAGATAGCCAAGTACCGCAAATGTACCGCAAATGTTGAGTACGACGTACCGGTACTGTGGCCACCACGTACGTGCGTACATTACATCCACATTACCTCCACGGCGTACCGGTACGCCGTACCGCAAATGTACCTCCACCGTACCTCCACCGTGGAGCTACCGTGGAGGTAGTGTATATACTTTT
>JAPYZJ010004255.1:0-14076 GCA_030522765.1 Ophioninae sp. B BG-2022a | reverse complement strand
GGACTAGGCTAGTAATTTAGTAAAGTAGCGAGTAATTTAGTGGCTAAATGTGTGCGAACCACAAAAAATTAGTCGAGTAGTTTAGTGAATGATTTAGTCGAGTCAATCCATTCTACTCTATTTTTATCGGGCGAGTAGCTCCCCCACCACGCGTCCGTGCCTACTGGTTCACCGGCTAAATAAGTCCGAACCTGTTAATTTAGTCTAGTTCATTAGTGCCGGCAAAAATGTCGTTCCGCTGGAGCGAAGAGACAACTTTGAAGTTTCTTTCCAAATACTTGGAGCATGAATGCTTATGGAATATTAAGTCCCCACAATACAAAAATAAAAACATTAAACAATCCGCATACATGGGGTTAGAAAAAGAAATGAATATACCCGGATTCTCAGACTATCGAAGTATTCTTTGGGATCTTCCAATGCTAATTCCTTCAGAAGACAATTAGTAGCTCCTAATTTATCTCTTCTATCGATCCATTTTCGTACCCATAACTTCTTTCTCTTAATTACACATATTTCCTCTTCCATCTCTTCTAAAATGGCCATTGCGATTAGCTTAACCAGTTTATTAACTCTATTGCGTTGCAGGCTGTTTATCTTGCAAAACACCAATCACTTGTGTACTGTATACAAACCGAGTGCGAACGATTTCTGTGTGCAGTAGCGAGTAGAAGCCACTAAATCACTCGCTACTTTATTAAATTACTAGGGTAGTCCGAACTAGGCTTAAGAGATCTTCATTACCGACGTAACGAGAGAGATCGAAATTTTCTCGCGGGTGGCACATGTCCTTAAGGAAGTCGAAAGGGTGCAGATCTTTTTCTTACCCTGAAATAATGTACTGAATAAAAGCTGTTTTTTTGACGGCTAGATATTGGTAACAAAGAACACTCAGTTTTTTGATGATATCTTCTTAGGTTTTGTTTTTATTGAAAATTTATTTGTACAAAAATTGGGCGCAATTATCTCATCTACAAAATGAGGTATATAACAAAATTGCGTAGGATTGTTAGTTTAGCGGCAAAAGACTAATGTATGAGAACAAAAGCGGTCATTTGTTGGTTAATCAATCTCATCAACGATTATGCCAACTTTTTGTGGTTTCCAAAACGTTCATCATTTAAATGCCCCCAAATTTTTACGTTGCCGGAATTGACTCCAAATTGGATTAACTTTTTTGCCAAATGATCATCATCAATCAGCTACGTATTTCAGAACGAAGCAAATCAAAATCAAGCCAATCATAACCTCCACAGGTCGATTATTATTGGCATTGCTCATAAAGGGATAGAAAAAATCGTAAGGCAAGCTGATATCCAAATTAGGTCCTCCAGCGTAATAGTACATAGCGGGTGTCGATATATCAGTAAAAGTAACGATGCTGGTCAGTTCGACCTTCATAACGTCCGAACAGTTGTTTTCCCAACATTTGGTCCATGAGAGGTCTTCAGGGTCAGAAAAGGTCAAGGCCACCCCAGCGATTTTGTAGCTCTCGAGTTCTTCGTGATTGGGCATAATCGTATAAAGTATTTCAAGATGAATCGATCTAACGATTGCTGAGCATCGAATCTGATCGTTCAATATTTGACCGGTGATGACGTTGCGTGGTATTTTGTCGAGAAGTATTTGGCTCCATTCGTTGATGTCATTGATCAATAAATCACCAGCTTTCGATACGTAAACCCCATATTTGTCGGTTTGGCTGATAGCGTCCAGAGAGTCCTCCATCAGCAACCTCAAAGTCTGATTTTGCAAATGATGACAATCGAGAGAGGAAAAGTTGGTAGTTGTTGATTCGTGGTGACATCGAAGTCTAAGGTTTTCCCCAAAACCGATCGGGTAGCGTTCACCGGAAATGCAGCGGCCATTTTGTCCCCGGATAGCCACGGTCAAGTGGTAGTTTGGGTTTATCCTAATTTGGTCTTTGCTCATTGGGTTGCTTGCGTTTGATGGAAACGTGCCAATGACTATTGGCTTTCCAATGGTGTAACCCGGACTACCGCTTCGCGAAAACTTGACTCCGGCTCGGTTTTTTGCCCATTCGTAAAATATTTCGAAACTTTGGTAGAAACTTTGAGTTTTGTTGGCGAGGACCAAACGAACTTCGACATTTCGTATACCATTGGTGCCGTTGTGGAAAAACGTGTAACGCAATCGGCTGATGACGTTTGCGCAACTGCCATTTGCGCAATATTGGCGAAAGGGCTTTTTCGATGAACAATTGCTCCAATCCTTTGAACAGTAGAGGACTCGAAGTGGGAGGCAAACGTTACTTGGGCAAGTCTGGAATATCCACGGAAATGGCGTTAGCGTTGTTTAGGGTTTGTTTGGGTTTCCGGAGTTAGCCTTGTTTAGGGTTAGGTTCCAACACAGAATTCCTAACTCTAGGATTAGTTATGGGAAAAAGATTCGTTTAGGTTTGACTATAACAAAAATACATTTTTGTCAAGTAAAAACTTACTTGATTCGATTTCGTGGTGTACGACACATTGAAGAGATGAGGGGACGCTACCACCGTAAAATTAGTGTACTTATCAGAGAACAGATAAGAATTATGGCCACTCAAATTCGTCTGCATACACGTCCACTTTGAAGTTTCCAAGTATTCGAGGTTTTTCCTGAATGAACATTGACTGGTGAATCCCGATTGTGGAAGTTCTGCTCAAGCATTAACAAAGCAAAAAAAAAATCGAAAAATTAGATATCCACAAGTCACCAGCAAATTTTGTTCATTCTTTTTTTAATGTAGTTTTAACCAGTTTATTTACCAATTAATTAGTTTCAATCGATTAACTAATTAATCACCAATTAATTTGTTTGGGTTTGTTGAAAAAATGGTTTTTCAATAAACCCAAACAAAAAAAGACAACTTTGTTTTTTTAACGGAGTTGAAACCAATTAATTCACCAATTAATTGGTTCTAATTAATTTACTAATTAATTACCGATTAATTGGACAAATTTGTCCTGAAATTTCCAAATGCTTTCCTTATCACGATAGCGTCCAGTAAAATTGAAATTTCTTGGGATTATCGAATCTGGCCAATCCCACGTGTACTTTTTTGGATTCACCAAACTTTTAGTCTGTTCAAATGCCTGGCGATTTCGTAAAGTCTGAAATTTAGAAAAATGAAAAAAAAAATCTTAATAATCCCGAACAAAAAAATACTAATTATTTTCGGCAGTGAATTTTGAAATGTTTTTGTTTATACCAACCGGAATATCACTCATTCCATAAATTGGTGGTAAATTGTCATAAGCGATGCAAAACAAATTGCTCGCCAGTCTTTCCAGTATAAATTGCGTATTGTTGCGCTGAATAAAATGCTTTGTGTAACAATAACGACTGTCGTAAATTTTCGGTCGGTGGTCATCGCATTTTGAAAATGTCGATTTTTGAAAATCGTCGCACTCGGGATCGCAGCAACAATTTATGTCGCAAGACGATATCTAAAAATAAAAATAACCATATAAAATTTTTTAAAAAATTATCAATATAAAAATAATTATATAAAAATGATAGAAAAATAATAACAATAAAAAAATCATACAAAAACTATGTAAAAATAATAATGATAAATATACAGAAATAACGATACAGAAAATGGCTAAAAATAATAAAAATAAAAATAAGGATATAAAAATTGTTCACAAAATAATAATAAATAAAATAAACAAATTTAAAAATAATAACAATTTGAAAATTATAACGTAAGAACTATACGATTACCAATAATTCTATTAATTTCCATAGGAATAATCTACAACCTTAAGATCACACGTGCAGACGTTGGAACGGTTTTTCACGTTCAAATCGATTTTGGGCTCTCCATCATTTTCTTCTGTTGCACTCGTAGTTGAAATCGTCGTTGTCGTCGTAGACGGGTTTTCCGTGGTTTGCTTTTTTGACGGTGGCAAATTGCGATCTTTTTTTGGGTTTTCCGTCGTAGAAAAATCGGATTTTCCATTTTTTGAGTTTCCGTCCAAATTATTTGGGTTTTCGATAAAAGGCGTTGTGAACGCTGTCGAATCCTCGCAGAATATGCCGGATGTGCAATTCGAAACATTGATGTCGTCAATGTCTATAGCAACGCTCCATTTACCAAAAAAGGCACCAAGACAAAGCAAAGTGAAAAATTTCGTTTTTTGAACGTTCAACATTTTATTTACACTTCGTTCGTCAACAATTATAGATGGGCGAACGATTTTGCTTTCTTTTTTTTTTATTTATCCTTTTATGGCTTTTCGATCACAATTGGCAACCAAATTTGGCAAAATTCTTGGCAATGATGTTCAGATGAACGTTCACCGTACCCATACTCTCCGTGAGTAACTCAAATCTGTCATCTCCGTTTGCCAATAGACTGGGGCTTTTCAGTTGCAGTGTCATTCCCAAAAAACGATCTTTCAGACGATCTTGCCACCCACCTAATTAGAAACATCACAGGGAATGTTTGAAAAATCTTTTGCTTCAGAAAAGCCTGAAAATTTGAGTTTTTTTTTTTTGGACGTCCTAACCAAATTTTAGACATTTTAATTAAATTTTGCATGACCCAGTCAAATTTTGGACTTCCCAATCCAATTTTGGATGTCCTAATTAAATTCCGAACGTTCCAATTAAATTTTGGACGTCCGAATTAAATTTTGCAAAAAATCCTGATTCAATATCTTTTTTCGTAATCTCACAAAAAAATCATAAAAATATCCTTTTTTTCGGACTTTTTCGACCCAGTACGACCTCGTGTAAAATCAGTCGAAAAATCGATGACTCACCGATCGGTTTCCAGGTGTGACACTTTAGAGAATGAAAACCAGGAGAGAGGGGAACAGCAACAACACCGTAGCTAACGAATAATATCCGGTTGTTATTGTCGCGACAAAAAATTTGTAAAAGCAATTTTGGCGAACCCTGGAGTGTTTGGGTCGTATAATGCAAGTCAACGGGATGATCCCAAATTGGCTTGTTCGTGTAAGGATCGTGACATTCCTGGGTTTGCCCTTCGGAAAATCCTTCGATCAATTTCCATCCGCTACCTTAACCCCAAATACATAGATTGCAATTTTAATTGGCAATTTTTCAATCAACGATAATTTCTTTTGAAAATGATATTTGGAAAACGTACCGGCGTGAAAACTCCATTTACTGAAAAGCGATGGTTGCTTGAAATTTTCAGCGGAAACGATCTGTCCCAATATGTGCAACTCGGCCATTGCACGCGATCATATTGATGTTTTCTAATTATTTGATACGAACGATTATTTTTTATTATTTTTAATAATTTAAAAATAATAAATTTTTATTATTAATTATTATAAATAATAATTATATACATAATATATAATATTATAATTAAATAATAAATAATTATTGTAGAAACGATTATTATTTATTATTCTTAATAATTCAAAATCGTAAATGATTGTTTTTATGTTCATTTTTTAAATTTTGTTTACAATATTTTTTTATTCCGGAAAGCGAGTTCGTACCGGAAGTAGAATTTGTGTGCTTGCGCCCTATTTCAATTTTCGGAATATTGGATGAATAAATAATAGCATTGATGACTTACCGATAAATGAATATTTTATTATTCGATATCAGGTTTATTTTCCCAAAAAGCCTTGGACAATTCTCTCACTCTTTTTCGATTTCTCGAGAAAAAACACTTTCACCCATCGAGGGTCCGTCCCAACTGCCGAGATCCTCTAAAAGCCAAACAAACCACCTGGACAGGTGCGACGTTTGGACTTGAAAAATCGATGAAGGCCTTAAAACTCTCAATCGGCAACAGCTGTCAATAATGATAAACCTCTACCTTACCAACAGCCAGAACGTTTGGTTACCATCAGTCGGTAATATTTTTTCTGTTGCGTGCACCTGCCACTAGATGTCGCATAAGACTACATCGCGACTTTGCAAACAGTTTGAAAAACTGAACAGCGAAAATTGAAATAGTGAAACTTTAAATCGAAAAGTGATTTGAATAATTTTTCGATTTTCGTCGGAATTTCACTTATTCCACTTATTTATTTAAAAATCGATCATACTCGAACCCAAACAAGGTCATGTAGTTTAACCCAAACAAGTAAAAAACAAATTTTATTTCTGGTTAATATTATTAAAATTATATGAAATTCAAATCAAGTAAATAAAAAATAAATTCCTGAAATTAATATTAATATTAATAAAAAATAAATTAAACTGTAAAAAATGAATTAAATTCAAAAATTCTTTATCGAGCTCAAAAAAATCACTTATTTTTTAAAAATCAAAATCTACAAAAAAAACTCATTTAATACAGATGTAACCCCCAATCAACATGAAAAATCTTCGAGTCATAAATATTTTCAGGACGTTGCTTCGAATGTACATTTTTGGCCTTACCTTCGATGAATCTCGAATTTATTGGGTGAGAATTTTTACAAAGATTACTCGACTCGGTGATATGTCGAATGAAACTGAGAGATTGGAAGAGAGGGGGTTCGAAAAACTGTGGCCAAGTCTCTCGAACACGTAGGGTGTTATCGTACGTCGGCACGCTCGTTCAGTCTTCCATACTTCCTCCTCGTTTACCCTTATTTCTGTTGGTATTATATCTTCTTTTTCCGGGGCCAAAGCTTGTTTTTTTTAAATTTTTTTTATATTTCGAGTGTATCAGCACGCTCCATCCGGTTGGGCAGCTACGATACCGGAAGTGTCGTCACTTTTGGGTTTTCAGACCGTTCCGGGAAAGTAGAGGCTTGAACGGATCGAGAATGGAAAAACGAGTTGAAGGTAAAGGAAAAAGAAAGGAATGTCTTTTAAGGGGCTAGGCTACTGCCACGATCCAAAAATCAAGGTTATTACAAAAGATAAAAAATGTTTTTTTTTTAAAGTAATAATTAAAGCAGTCGTTAACAATTTGTGGCAAGAAATGTGTTTCTTAAAAATTGATTGTTGATTGTGTAAAAGAATAAGCTAAAAAGATGTATTTGCAGAAATAATAATTGATTACAAAAAAACAAGTCGGAAAAACGTGTTTTAATAATCAAATTGTTCGTTGTTGAAAAAAAAAACGTATTTTTTACTATAAACTGGTCATTTAAGAGAATGTTTCAAAAACAGATTTTTGAATAATATACGATATTCAAAACTTGATCGAGTTTTTTTATTATCGTATTTCAATTCGATAAATTTGACGTTTTATAATTTTTTGTTAATTTTTTTGCTTAAATAAATTTAAGTAAAAAGTATTTGTTTAAATAAATTTCAATAAATTCTTTCGTTTATATTTTGTTTATTTTTTATTAACACAGACATAATTATTATTAATGACTATGTAAAAAATTTTCATAAAAAAGTCAGTCAATATTAATTTAAAAATTTGAAACGAACCTTATATGAACCTCGTACAGGACTTTCCTCTTAAATTTCAGTTGCCTCAAGGAACAAACGATTTTTTGTAGGTTTACAGTAGCCTGACCCCTTAACACAGAATCAAGATAAAAAAGCTGCGAAAGTACTAAGTAATACGAAAGACCACTAAAGCTGCCACTTCAACACCGCTCGATAATTTTTCCTCCTCCATCGGCGTCCTAACATCCGCAAAGTGAAAACTTCTGTAGGTCCAATGTCCCCATAAAAAATTGCACACGCGACGGAGTCACGTAAAATTACATAGTCGCTCCTTGTGTGTTTTTTTTTCACGACGCGATTAAAGACGAATCAAGAGGGGATTTGTAATGTGGGTTTGTAGCCATTTCTCACGTGATAAATCTCCTTTTATCAACAAGAAAATGAGACTTGAATTTTTATTGAAACTGTAATTTTTCTATCCACTTTTTTATCTCTGTATTTAATTTTATACAAAAAAAAACAAATCGGCAATTATTTACAAACTACTTCCTATTGGGGTTGATGACCTTGGTCACTTTTTATTCCATTTTTTAAAACCTTTTTTTTATCCGTCTTGTGTAATACTTGACATTGTTGGTTTGGGTTTATTTGGGTTAGAAAAAATCGTAGTATTGCCAGAATGGTCCCTGCCGTCAAATGGTGACCCTGTTGGTATCCCCATCAACCAGACGCACACTCTAACACACGCGATCATTTACATATGTAAATAAGCATATATATTTATTTATATAAGACCGGCACGAGAGTCGAGGAAACGCTCTCGTTGCAAGCAAAATTCTTAATCCCGAGTAAAATGAGTGCAGAGTCAGGAATGAATTTGCGTCGTTAGCAAGTCTTTGCAAACACCAGGGTGCACAAATAGAAAGAGAGCGAGGGAGAAAGATAGAGGGGGGGAGCTAAGGGTGCTCAGCTGAAGAAAAGGAGGGTGGGAGACATGTATATGCATTATCCTGATATGGAGATATAAGCTTGGCCGAGGGTCCAGTCTGGAAAATTTAAATGAGTGTAAATTAGGATCCTTCATGCAACGTAGTTTCCCACGTAGTTACTTGAAAATATACGTGTGGCCCTCGTAAGTTTTAACGGGACGGGCATTAGTCACCATTCTCAGAGGTGCGTCTAAACCAGAGTCCAGGGGTGTCTCGACCTCCTGTGAGAAAGTGAGAAAAAAATCCGGTGTCGTACAGTTGACCCGTGCGCGAGAAATCATGATTTTATTCGTGACCCCCACTCCTTTACTTCTGGGTGGGGGAAGCTCGAAGTGGGGGATTCGCTCGTCCCCACTCCAGCGAAGATTTCCTGCGTGAAAGCGTAAAGCCACGCCGCCTAGGGCGTTGGCAGGAGAAGCTCAAAGTGGGGGAGTCGTTCTTCCCCACTCCGGCGGCGTTTAGGTGGGGGAAGCTCGAAGCCACGCCCCATTGAGTATAAGCGGGGGTAGCTCGAGTCCCCACCACTCTTTTCTACACTTTTTCGTCCCTTGACGAATTCAGGCCTAGACTGTACTCAGAAAAAACTCCTTTTCGAGAAAACTACTATCTTTAGAATCGTACCTTCATACTGGGTCAACCAAATTAGTCTGGACCACCGAATCCTCCATTTACGCTTCAGGGAATATCACATAAATTCTCCCCTTCCAGATTTCGTCTCACGCTGAACCCAGAACAGTCGGGAAGGGACAAAAGGGGACGCATCCTAAATTCGGTCGCAATACGGCGAATATTTTCCTCTGTATTCAGAGAATTATTATTCTTTGGTCAGCCCGAAGCTCGAGAGAAGAAATAGGCAGGAATGGGCTACAGGAGTAGTAGGCGTTGTTTTGACGGTTTTCGTGACCGCTGTTGCACGTAATTCCTGAATAGAGTCACATCTCGCTCTCTGGCTTCCCTTTCCCTTTTCTCCGGCCCTACTAACCAACCTAGCCCTTTTCATCCCTTTTTGCACCCTCAAGAGTAATGCTCGTGACTACCGTCGAAAGAGGATGCATCTCGTTCGACGTGGTATACAGGCGTACTTGTTCCACGAATGAGATTATCCTGACGATGTGGAACCTACTAACCCTCCCTTCACCCTTCTCCCACCCTTCTCAACCAACTCGCTCCTCGAGTGAAGATGATTCAATCGAGGAACGACTGGATATGAGAGGCGCTGAAATGAGGGGTTAGGATCTTTCTTTCGCCACGGGATATCCTTTGCCTCCACCGTAGGACCTCTTCGAGGAGCTGACGAAATTACGGTACACGGGATTCCGGTTCAAAATGATTCGATCACCTTAAGAAGGAGCAACGTAAAGGGGGTTGGTGGAGTCGAAGAAAATAAAAGTAAAAAAAATAGGAGCAAGAGGGGCGAAAGAAGAAAAAAGGTACTCTAGCTATAAAACGAAGAGGGAAGAGGAAAAAGTGGCAGGGAATGAAAAAAAGGCTCTCCCTTTAGGTAGACATTGGTGGAATACGCGAAAAGGGATGATTTGCCTAAGAAGGCTAAATAAGTCGATCCGTAACAGCCAACGTTGGGATATAATGAAACCCTGTTTTTGTGTTTGTGTGTCTATCTGTGTGTCGGCGAACAAAGACACCCTCGTATTCGTACAATTCGTACTGTACGTGGTATTCTGCAAACGCAGCCCGAGACGTCGAGGAACTACTACGATAAAGTGGCAAGAGGAGAGCTTCAAACGAAATTAGCTACACAAGAAGGAGGGATGAAGAGAGGGGGTTGGGGGTTGGGGGGGGGAGAGGGTGGCTCGGCATTTTATTAGTCGACGACGAAATAAAAATGAGGTACGTGCCGAGAAAAGCGAAACTGTTACGAGGAAGGAACGTTGAAGTACCCGTAGTCGGTACTTTACTCTGTACGACTGAGTTCGTACTGACGTTAACCTACGTGTGGTATATTTCATGCCAAATTGATTTTAACCACCGATCCGTATAATTGATGAATTTTTGTTTTGGGATTATTTTCACTCGAGGAAGCAACCACCGAGCGAAACTTTGCGGGATGTTTGTTTGGGTTTGTTTGGGTTCCGAGTTGGTTGACGCAGCGATACTATTTCCGGTAGATACCACGGGGCATGGTTCTCTCCAGTGCCCTCTGTGGGCGTCTTCAAAAAAACGTTTTAAAATGTCGTTAAAACATCTTTAAAAAAAAGACCAGGAAGTTAAAATGGCTTAAGTCGTATAGTCTGAAACCTGGTTTTTTAAATGCTTTTTTTGGGGACTGTTTTTTTGACGAACTTAACTTAAACCCAAACAAACCCAAACCCAATGCGACTCAACTTAAACCCAAACAAACCCAAAACGACTAAACTTAAACCCAAACAAACCCAAACCCAATACGAATCAACTTAAAACCAAATTCAAACGAACCCAAACCTAATACGGCTCAACTTAAAACCAAACCCAAAAAACCCAATACAACGATGACTGTCGACTCAATCACTTCGATCCAACTGACTACTCAAAAAACCGGCATTTTATATATGGTAACTTTCACTAATTAGAATTCTTTCAAAACCCAATGTAAATTTCCTGCCAAAATTCTCGTCGTCGATCGATCCAAGATTCCTCAACTTCCGGGATCAAAGAACGAATCTCACGAATCGAGAATCCACCCTGGGGAAGAAACGGAAGTGGAGGAGCGAGGGGGTGGGGCGGACAGTTGAAGGGAACACGTTAAAGCGAGAGAGAAGAGTTTGAGGTTTAGAGGTTAGCCATAAGACCGGTAATAGCACCGGAAGCTACACTTAGCCGAAGTTCCGGTGACTCTCAGCTGTCACGATCGGACTCAGAGCTGTGTCCCTTTCGCACGCCATTTCTTTTTTTTTTCTTTTTCGTCCGCTTCCTTTTCCTTTTATGGTCATTTTGTTTTTTTTTATTTATTTTTCTTGTTTTTTTTCTATACCATCCTAGTATCAGCGCAGAGACTACAGAAGAGTGAATTCTCAGCTCTCGCCATATCCGGAACCCATGAATTCTCGTGTTCTCGATTCGCATCCCTGAATTACCGTTCCAACGTGGAAAGGAGGCAACCAACCTGAGAGATAACGTTCCAACTTCTTTTCTTATCCCTTAAATCTCCGGAGAACCCTCGCCATTTTTTACTTTCCTCGTGAAAACAAAACGTCTACAAATGTCTGCTCTCACGTCGAAATTAAGAGGTTAGGTCGAACGGTGATCTTCCTAAAATTAGGCTTGTCTAAAAATCTTTATTTTTTGGAATCATATAGATTTTGAGGATTGTTGAAAATATGTTTGGATATTTGATTGTACGTACTTCAACAAAGTTCTGTTTCAAGTTTCAGTGAAAAATGTTGATATCTAGAGAAGTTGTGAAAAATTTGGTGAAGGGCTTTTGTTGTACTTTATTTTGGCTACTCGATTCAGCAGAATCAAAATTAAAGATTTTTTTTTGGTAACGATTCGACCGAGATTTTTATTTCGCCTTTCAATCATTAATCATCAAATTTTCGAACCTTCCTTTTTTTAAAATTTTTTTTTAGGAAAAATGGCATTATTGTTGTTAATAATTTAAAAGAAAATTGTCAAGGGGAATAACGTTGACCTAGTCCAAATTCCTATGAGCCCGAATATGAGTACAAAATTCCGAGTAAATCGTATCATCGGAAGTCGAAAAATCGTGAAAAGCGTTTCGAAAAAAAAACAGTTTCCAGGAAAAACGTATTAGAACCCAAACAAACCCAAACAAAAATTGCCTTCCTCTATTAAGTAGTCTCAAGCCAGAACCGATTTTTCAACATTTTCACTGTAACCCAAAAAAACCCAAAGAAACAGTGATTCCACCATCGTGAATTGGACCTCGCTCTTAAATTTGAGTTGCTTCAAGTCCCGAACGATTTTTCGACATTTTTTCAGTATTCTAAGCCCTCGCGGAATCCTTATAGACTCGAAATCCTCTGTAACGACGAATTCAAACAAAAAAAGGATATCAAAGTGCGTCTTGGGGAGGGTAAGTGAAAAAGTTTCATCATGGAGATGAGGTAGACTGGAGAGACAATTTAGAGGAAAAATAATGTCACGTGTACTTTTCCAATTCGATACAAGGCATACAAACCCTCTTAGGAGTTAGCCACCCCTCGCTGCTCTCTTATCGTCATTCCTTTTTTCTCTCCTACTGTCTGAAGTAACATGCTCTGTCAAGGCAATAGCCCTTGGTGGAGCTGCGGTCTCATCTCACCGCGATTCTATTCCCGATGTCTCGTCTGCGAACGCACACGGATCAGTTGTCTGGATTCTACACTCGACGTTTCTCTTTTACGGTTTACATAACCTCACTCTCCTACAGAGTACACGTAACCTCAAATTCTAAGGGCAAATGTTCCACATTCGTGTGGTCACGTGTTGCTGTATCGCCAGGCCGCAATTCTAGAAAGTATCATGGCATCTGGTGGCGTCTATTGGCACTTAGTGGAAATCCAAAAGTATGCATTGGCACTTTTATAGTATTTATTAGCATCTATTGGCACTCTAATAGCATTTATTGGCACTTTAATAGTATTTATTAGCATTTATTGGCACTTTAATAGTATTTATTAGCATTTATTGGCATTCATTGGCACTCCAGTAGCATTTATTGGCATCTATTGGCATTTATTGGCACTCCAATAGTATTTATTGGCATCCATTGTCATTTATTGGCACTCCAATAGTATTTATTGGTATCTATTGGCATTTATTGGCACTCCAATCGTATTTATTGGCATCTATTGGCATTTATTGGCTCTCCAATAGTATTCATTGGCACTTATTGGCATTTATTGGTAATCCATTGGCACATATTGGCACATGGCCGATTGGCACCTATCGGCTTTCATTAGGAAAAAACCAGGACGTAGGCAAAAGTACCATAGACCGGTTTTTATAAAAATATTTTTTATTACAAAAAATAAAATATATTTTACGATAGTTCTTTCTCCCTCTTTCTGATCCTGCTGACTACTATTATGAAAGGCAGCCTTTTTTCAAAACCTTATTTATTAACTGAGAAATATTATCGATGAGATGAAAAATGAACAACATTTGATTTCTGTCTGATGTACGTTCGGAAGCAGGCTCCATCATTTTCTATACATACGTTCGTATTAATCGTTCTCGTAATCAATTAATCACAATGAAGACGCGTGATGGTCTTACGAGTTGTGTAATCGTGACAATACTCGGGCAAAGGGCTTTCGAGAACAGCTGGCGTGCTCCCATACATCGGAGTTTCAAACAATAATGGGGTTATGTCAGGTATAAGCCTGGCACATACAGCTGGCAATCAAACTGATGTATGATCGTTTTCCTCGATTGGTCGAAAAATTGCACGAACAGTGAGTACATTTATCGGAGCAACGGAGGTCATATTTTTCAGCGTTTATCAGGTGTGCCGATGAACAATACGGGTTGCTGTTGTTTATCGGTCACTGAATATCAATACATGCCAATAGACGCCAATACATGCCAATAGACGCCAATAGATGCCAATAAATGCCAATAGACCGTCGATCCGTGCCAATAGATGACAGTAACCGCCAATAGATGAAGATAAACGCCAATAGGCAGCTAATAGGTACTGATAGATGCCAATAAGTGCCAATAGACGCCAATGGACGTTAATAGACTGCAAATAGATGCCAATAAATTGCAATAAACGCCAATAGCGCCCAATAAATGCCAATATAATGCAAAT
>JAPYZJ010004254.1:0-17654 GCA_030522765.1 Ophioninae sp. B BG-2022a | reverse complement strand
TATCGCATGATATTAACAATTTTTCATTAGGCTTAAAGAAAATCGGTTCAGATTCTAGTAAAGACATATATGTTGGAAACCACGGTTGAGCTGGCCAGTGTGGAACGACTAAAATCCCTCTCGAGTTGTCAAATTTAATTTTTTGTAAAGTTCGAAGTATTAAAGAAAAGGGGGGGAAGGCGTAGAAGAAGTATTGATCCCATCTAATTGTGAACGCGTCAACAGCCATTGATTCGGGATCTTTTTTCCATGACACATAATTTTCACATTTTGCATTTAATCTTGTTGCAAAAAGATCGATGTTAGGACGACCGAAATTAAATACAATTTCTTTAAATGCTTCTCTTGACAATTCGTATTCTGTTTCTGGTTCGAGTCGTCGAGACTCGAAATCAGCTTCCACATTATCTTTTGAACGTATATACGACGCAAAGATCCAAATGTCTCTTTGCTCACACCAGTTCCATATGTCTCTTGTGATCTGAGCTAGATTTGGAAAACGGATCCCGCCTTTTTTGTTAATGTATGCAATGGCTGTTGTATTATCCACTCTTAATAAAATATCGCAGGTTCGAAAATTTTTTGCGAAACACTTGAGACCCATCCAAATTGCTAATATCTCTAAGCAATTAATGTGTAAGTTTTTTTCATTTTCCTTCCAATGACCATGGGCACGTTTTCCTGCGCAAAATGCTCCCCAACCGGAACTTGACGCATCAGTAAATATTTCGGCTTGGGGGTCAAAGCAACCTATCGAGTTAATTGATGAATGAATATTTGTATTCCACCAATCAAGGTCAATTTTTGATAATCTGGATAATGACATGTTGGCATCGAAATTATCCTTGTTTTGTTCCAGTGCTAGAAATCTTTCGCGTTCAAAACTTCTTATATGTACTCGGCCATATTTGAGTGTCGAACAACATGATCCTAGGAGACCAATAAAAGCTGCAAATTCTCGAATTTTACATTCTTTTTTTGTCCTCATTTTTGATAACTGGTTAATTACTTTTTCTTTCTTTTCACTAGGAAGCTCTACAGTCATTTTTTGTGAATCGTATATAAAACCGAGGAATTTACAACGTCGTAAAGGCGTAGTGTTGCTTTTCTTTGTATTGATTATTAAACCGAGCCGTTCCAGTAAGTTTATAGTTGTTCTAACATTGCTTTGGCAAATCGCAAAAGTGTGTCCCAGTAATAACAAATCGTCCAGATAAATTACGGACTCATAACCCAAATTTCTCAGATGGGAGACAATCGGTTTCATGAGTTTTGTAAATGTGTAGGGAGCTGTACTTAAACCAAACGGTAAACAGGAAAACTCGTAGAGTATTCCCATAAATACAAATCTTAAGTATTTCCGATCATTTTCTGTCACACGGACAAGATAATAAGCATCTTTTAAGTCCAAAGTTGCCATGTAAGCGCCAGGGCTCAAGATACGGCGAACTGTTTTTGCATCTTCCAACTTGAAGTGTTCCGGATTTAAGAATTTATTAAGTTGTTTGAGGTTTAGAATTAATCGATGAGAGCCGTCGGGTTTTGGTATTAGGAAGATTGAAGAAATAAATTGATTTTTGTTTGGTTTTGTTTTTCGAATAGCCCCTATCGCTGATAAGCGAGATAATTGATCCGTAATTATAATTTTTTCCTTTTCCGACCATTCAGTTTCGTTGGAGTGGGATTTTTGAACAGGGTTAGACGCGAAAGGGATCTTATATCCTTTTATCCAATCTAAAACAATTCTATCTTCCGTGATTTCCATCCATTGTGGAAGAAATGTACTAAGACGGCCTGCTGTGTAGCTTACAGTATTTAAACGCGTCTCTTCGGGTAAGCTGATTTGTGTGCTGGCCTGCGGTTTGTTTGAAATTTCTGATTGCGGTATAACGATCTCTGCCCGTCCTGTGTCGTATTGGTTTGGCGTTTGAACGTGTGAGTGGTGTGGCGACGGGACGGGCCTTTCCAGTTTTTTACGTAGTTGTTTTGGGTTGAAGGTTGAAGTTTTGGTTTAAAAACTTGGCTTGATGTGGCGAGACTTTTAGCAGCTTTCACTTTTTCTTCTAAGTTTTTTCCAAATAGCCATTCGTCAGTCGTTGTTGTGTTAAGAGTCTCACGTAGAGAACCATTAATGTTTTTTATAATTAGACTTTTCCGAATTGACGATTCCTCGTGCTGGATGTCGGAAAATATTCTCAACAAGCTACTGAGAATGTTGAGCATTTCCAGCTTTTCTTCGGCGTCGAGTTTGAACACCATTCCCGTCAGTTTTAATAATCCACTGATACCGGCGGTTATTTTTTCCTGTTTTTCGGCAATTCGCACATCCCTTTTTAGTGATGGATCCTGAAGAGACCCTTTAATTTCTAAATTTAATTTTGGTGGGTCCAAAAATAAGCAGTTTTCGGGTGGAGGGAATTTTTTTAATAATGCCTCTTTTTCTTCGGCAGGAAGACCTTTTTTAAGAACTTCTTCGACTCTTACGACAAGATCTTTATGAGCTGCCGGAGCCAAAATTCTTTCTGGTATTAATCTGTTACCAATGGCCTGCAAAATCTCAACAGACAGCTGGTCTTCCACATTTTCTAATTGTTCGTTATTCTTTTTAGTTAAGTTCTGAGGATTTTGGTCATTATCGAGTTCTGGTTGTGGCTGAATTTCTTGGTTGCTATCTTTGTTAGACGATCTCACGCAAGTGAGAATGTTATTTTCGTTTATGTTTTCGTCAGAAGTGCTTTGATATCCATACTCAGAGGAATTGGAGGACTCGTAATCCTGACGATGTTTTTCTTTTGACTTTCGGACGTTCTCATAATCTCGCGTTCGGTCGTTACGATGTTCAGTATCGTCTCTGTATTTATCTCCACGATGTTCTCGATGTTTCGAGTAATCTTGTTGTCTACTGGATGATGCTGATCTGGATCTGCTACGATTTTTTTTTTTTTTTTTTTTTTTTGGCAGTTTAGAAGAAAACAAAAGCCTGACGATGCTGCCTTTTTTTTTTTTTATGACACGGTTGGACCGTGACACAAGTCAAAGGAAATCAGTCAACATTTAAAAGAATTCAACCAGAATTGTGTGTGAAGATTCGTCATAAGGATCGTTGGTTGACGAAACGGGGTAGACTTTTTTTTTTTTTTTTTTAAATAACAATCGCCTTGCAAGGCATCGTTTTTGTCTTTCTCTCTTCGTCCTTGGTGACTTCGCGATCTGGTTGCAGACCAGACCACGAGTCTTTCTCTCTTTCCTCCTTGATGACTTCGCGATCTGGTAGCAGACCAGACCACGAGTCTACGACATCCCATAGTACGTCTACATCCGGTTGGACCGGAAGAGACAGGGAGTACGTCAAATATCCTCATTAACACGTTCGTGGCGTATTTAGCTGTGTCGTGACATCGTCTTACTTCGTGTCCGCTTGTGTCTGACCCTCCGATATTCGTCCAGTTCTTTCTTCCAACGATGAATCCGCTCTTCCAAATATCGTTCCTCATCTTCTTTTGGGGACCGATCTTTATGTTTTCGTTTCCCCATTTAACTTTTTTTTTTTTTTGCTTTCAATGCGATGTGACTCGAAATGGAAAGATAGACGGTTCAAGCCAAAAAAGAATTGAACTTTGAAAATTTGTGGCGCCATCGGCATGCCGAAGGAGGTACTACCTTTTGATCTCGAAGGAAGAGGCGCGAAATACAATTGCTATATCCAAGTAAATACGTTCTATTAACAAATATAAAATTATGCCAAGATTAATCAACAGATGCAATTAGAAGAAGTCAAAATTTCCGGTATTTGTCAAAGATAAAACCCTTTTAACGTTAAATACAAAAAAACACGTAGAGGGTTGTGAGAAAACCGGGTTCGAAAATTTGTGGGGTTATGTCGTTAATTTTATTTAACAAATCGGTTTTGAAAATTAGCCCGTATTTAACAAATCGGTTTTAAAAGTATTGTTAATTCCGAAAATATCGGCACAGCTGTTCGTAGCTGCTTCTGATTGGCTGACGCCAAGATAAGGGGGCTTTACGCGAGTGAAGCGAGAACCATAATTTTTCTTCACCATCCAAGACTTTCCCCGGCCAAAAGCTTCCAGACTGTGTAAGACCGCCGTCGTCCCTGATTGAGGAATAAAACCCAAACAAACACGAACAAGTGAAGGAAAAAAAACAGAAAAAAAGATCGATCGCATCGTTTCTCTGTTTTTTATTCGCAGATAATAACGGATCAATTGAAAGAAGCTGATGAGAATACGAAAATAACGAACGACTGGAAATTCGCAGCGATGGTGATCGACAGGATGTGCCTAATCATTTTTACTTTGTTCACCATTATCGCCACTATCACCGTCCTGTTCTCGGCGCCTCATATTATCGTTACGTGATTCAGAAAGCCAGGGTCTCGAACGACGACATGGCTAATGACGGTGTTGGTAGTGATGATGGACGACAGTGACGACGCGAATCAAGAGGACGATAAGTTTGGGAGTACCAGGCGGTGGTTGGAGGGTGGAGGAGTAGTTACGCTTGCAACAAACGACGATTCCAATTTACGTGTTCAGAGCAATTTTCGTTGTAGTTTGCTGTTGGTGGGGTGGGAAGAAAAAAAAGAAAGGAAGAAAAACAAGAAAACTAAAATCGTGCCGCTGTCCACCGATACATCTCTTTTCTCTACGCTCGCAAGAGTCGCGGAGTTTTTCGACAATAGCACGAGATGAGCTGTTACGTAGGTCATGTGGTTGTTTCAGATTTAAAAAAACTAATAATTCAAGAGTGTATCGGCACTTTTTTTACTCGATAAACATTAATTAAGCCATGGGATTGCCATGTTATATTTCATGAAGGTAACAATGGCGTTTTACGATTACCATCGAAAGGGGGTTGAGCGGTACAGTCGATTATTGAAGCCTTGTTTAACGTCTAGCTGAAAGCATTAAAACGTGGCTTTTTTCGGCCACGCGATCCAAAGGCTTGGATACAAACATAACGCAGCGATTTTATCGATTCTAGTCCATTCGCCGTTGAGGAACAATTCGTCGGTACTGAGGAATACTGCTCCGTAGACATTGATCCGAACAAACATTTCTCTTTCCTTCAGTCACACTGGCGGTATCAATGGAACGGCTTGGATTTATTGTACAACGCTTCGTGCCGCTTTGCCACGCGCGCACACTCATTTTTATTTTACTTCTTCTTTTATTTTTATATACGGCGAGAGTGAAACTGTGATGTAACTGTGGTGCACATATTGAATGTTGGAATTTTGTAAAAAAAAAAACAAAGGTTACAATCTTTACTCTGAGCTAACGTGTAAATAGCGAACAGAATACTTTTTCCACTACCGCAATAACATTCTGAATGATCTCTCGTTAGGAATTTTTAAATGGAGCGTTCTTTTCCACGCACGACGTAGGCGAATCTGGACTTTAACTATTAAATAGCAAAAACAAGGGGGAATAAGGGTTTACTGCAGTCAAATAAGAAAGGATGTCATTATGGATATCATGATGATTCGTAGCATGTATACATACATATATATTATACAGGGTGACCAGTAATTCAACCTATGAAAGAAGTCACCTTGAAAGGGATAATTTTATAGGTCATTCGAATCAAATTAAGCCCTCGCAAGTAGAGAAGACAAAGTTCAGTATGAATTGAACATTCAGAGTGAAGTATTTTATTTATTTGTCTTTTTTTGGCAAGCCTGTAAATTTATAATAAATCGTAAAACCATCATACCTGGTTGACGACTATATATTGATCTCCAATTGATGAGGATCAATTTGAATTGAATGATCTCTGACCCCTTTTGAGGAACAGGTCGAATTATCGAACACCCTGTATATACATACACTACCGTTCAAAAGTTTGGATACACCAGTCGATATTTTTTCCCGTACTTAGTTTGATAACTCTGCCAAAAAAAAAATATTCTGATATCCAAAGCGGCGTTTTAAAGAAGATATATCAGGCTTCAGTTTACTCTATTTAAATATTTTTTTCGATTTTTGTTCTACCCGGTACGGACTTTGGTACGTGGCCGTTTTTAGGCCTTTTTTCGACTATCGCGAATCCGGCGCCGATTCTAAGAAAATTTTTTGTTTTTTTTTACTCAGAAAAACTTAATATAAGAATATATCTTCTTTAAAACGCCGCTTTGGATTTTCGAATATCTTTTTTTTTTGGCAGAGTTATCAAACTTTAAGTGCGGGAAAAAAATATCGACTGGTGTATCCAAACTTTTGAACGGTAGTGTATAAGTGACGGACAAAGTTGTCCAAACGAAAATATAGAATAGGGATGACCACATAACCTCAATGAGAACACAAAATTAACGAGAACACCTTGAGTTCTTAAAATTAAAATTTTTTTTGAATCAATGGGAAAATAAAAACGTACGATTTCACGAAATTCTTACAATTTTCATCACTTCTGAACTAATGAAAATAGTGCAACCATGTATATGTTTTCGAAGAGACAATGTGGCTATTTATTAATATTTTCGTTTGAACTACTCAGTTTTCGGCACCCTGTATATATATATTTAATATATATGTATATGTGCTTCGTGGCACGAACGGCTCTATGTTTGTAAAATAATTGTTGCAAACTTCTCACCCTACCTGCATAATTCGATTATCTCAGTTGTTCCCCATACGTAATTTTCTACTTTGATGCTGTGCGGTCGAAGAATCGTTCATATCACCTGGTTCGCGACTGTACCGAAGTTTTGCCGAGAAACAAAAAAAATCGTAAAAATAAAAAAAAACAAAAGACAGGCGTCGCTCGTACAGAGTGATAAACCGCTATCTCGAGAAAAACTCACGGAAACTGATAAGCAGAAAATACGGTTATTCCTTGTGGAAAATTATTGCGCCAGGTAAAAAGAAAAAAAATTTAAGAAGAACAAAAAATAAATAAATAAAAACTAATTTCCGTCAGGTATCATCGATGAAGAGACTTCAGCGCGTACATACACTCACAAACATAAACACACACACACACGTGCACAGGAAAAAAAATTACTCCAAAATGAAATAATTAATCGTGACGTTTCATGCCCTCGAAATATCTGGATTTATAAACCGAAAAACACGAAAAATACGTTTAGAGAAAAATAAGGAATTATCTCAGTTGGTGCTCAGGTCGCGAAAAAAGATTCATACGTGTGGGGAATTTGCAAAAAACGAGAGTAAGGTGACGAAAAAAATAAACAAAAAAGGCGAAGAAGGTTCCGAATACTCTTTCGCACACAAGTACACTATACACTTGGGAGATCGAAAGGAAAAAGAACAGAAATAAACTGTGCAATGAAAGCATAAAAGCGCACACATTATATTCTCAACGCAATGAACTGCCAAGGTGATTCAAATGCCAGTGGATTTTATTATCCGTATCACTAGTACATTAAAGTATGACAACTATGGACATTTATATTACGGTTATACGTGGTGTGTGATTTGAGGAAAAAGCCGAAGTGAACAAAGGCACGAGAATGTATGAGAAAAGGACTGGTGAGGAATTACCGGAAAATAGGATCCTTTAAGGGCTTACACACCTCTGAACGGTCGGAAAGAAAGACATCAAGATTTTTTTTTTTTGAAAACACTAATGAATCAATCAGGGTAAGGATTTGCGGGTTTGTTCTACATATCTTTAAATACGCAAATAATTTTTCTTTTTACGATAAGTACAGAATCGCTGCCTCGTGGCCTGTGGCAGAGAGCCTTTTTTTGAGACCCATTTTTGAACCCACATTCAATCGTGCACACGAGCACATGGAATAATAACATTTTTTATTTGTCGCTATCCACGTCTGTTTTTCTGGAAAAATACTCACGATTTTTACAATCGATCAACAACTACAGTTTTTATAAATAAATACAAACCATTTTTTCAGTCGAGATGCGACGTTTTATTCAAAATGAAGTCAAACTTGCGAAAATTAATATTTTGAAATAATCTTGTGTACTTTGTTGGAAAAGTTATGTAAATTACGAAAGCAATGTTTCCTAGATGCATAAAATCTCTTCGTCGAGTTCGCCTTTGAACGACCTCGAAAAAAATTTCTTTTTTTACCAGCTATGGGGTCGCCGTTTTGTATTTATGTGTGAAATAAAAAATTGATTTAGGTACCTACTAATATGGAGTACGAACTATCCAAGTCGCATCTCGATCGCTTATTTAATATTTTCAAACAACAATTCCCAAAAAAAGTCTTCTTCCTGACCATTCGGAAGACTACGCAAGCCCTTAAATTCAGACGAAGAATTTCACGCGCTACGACGAAAGGGAAAAGGATCACGAAAATATCCCCCATAGGTAATTAGCGATCTTTTAGTTATTAAGCGATATGTCACTTTACACGTACATAAATATGTATGTACGTATACACGTGCGTGAAACTCATTGGAGTGAAGTTTGCATCGTTTGACTGCAACGAAAATGATTATTCGTCAATATACCGAATTTGTTTCCGCAAATCTTCGTTAAAGAAATTCTCCAATAGTTTTACAGTCGCTCGGTCAAACTTCGGTGAATTGAATATGCAAAACGATTATTTTGTAGAATAATAAAGAAACGAGAAAACAATAAAGAATTTTCGTTTCCAACGATGCGAACTTCAAAACCGTCGTAACACGCACATATACACGTAACGTTGTGTACGCGCGTACGTATATGAATAATCTTTTTAACAACGCGGATCGCGTTGATCTCTGAATTTTCAGTTCTACGTTAATGCCGGGCGCGACAGGTCCGGGAGAAATAATATCTCGAGCTGTATATAAATACTTAAACATATACGGCCCATTTCGACAATACTCCGCTTTCCAGCCACGTTTTTTCGCGGTTCTCGTATTTTGTGACATATCCGATCGAAAGCGTTAAAATTTCGAGCACAGTTAACGTTTTCCCGGATAACGAATACAAAAAACATTTTCATTGGTAATAGATCCTAAATTAGGTTATGAAATAAATTTTTATTTTTTTTAGGCGTAGAACTCATGTATTGGGTTTTGTGACAAGTTTTTAATTTTAACGATCAACAAAGATATAGCAATTCGAAATTTGAATTCAGTTCGGCTTCGCGGGCGACGCGCCGAGCGCTCCCTGACGTGACAATGTTGAGGCCAGTTAGCGAACCACGCGTATAGTTCGTCAAATCCTAACCAAAGTCCCAACGACAAAATACAGGACTAATTCCGTTCCTATTTCCCTCAATGCCACGAAAAGTACGCAGAACGAAATGTTTCTGACGGCACCATTTTGATCATTTACTTTCATTCGGTAGTTCTTCAAGCATGCCGAAGAAAAGCTTTGCCCGTATGAATTCTTATGCGGCGATCAATCGAGAATCGCTGCTCAGCGACTTAGTCAGCAAGAAAGTACCTATGGTCTTTAAATTACTGGAACTTTCGTTCACAACCCACTTCCGTTGCTTTCGAAGTTCTTAACGTTTCTGGTATATTTTCGCATTATAACCTCACCAAATGTCACATTTTATGCATGAAACGCGTGAGCCCGATAACCTATAATAATATGGCGTATAACATAGTGACGTCACAATCGTCAGCGTCAGTGGTGTTTGGCCGCAGCAACTGAAATTCGAATTTTTGTGATACTAAAAACCGTTCATCTTTATGTTTATCTATTTATAAGTATTTTCAATAATTTATATATTATTAATTTTATTTATAACTTATTCAATTATATTGAGTTTAATTAATTAGTTATGATACAATAATTCAATAATTATATTATTTCATAATATTACAATTTTTGAATTATAATCATGTTATTATAAATTAATTAATTTATTATAAATTCGCTTGTGGATAAACTTTACGATTATATTTTTAAGAAAATTAATTTGCTTTTCTGCTTCATTGTCACAATGCCTGCATGTGTGTTTTTCTTATGTCCACGTACAATAACCATTTCGGAAATGTTGATTTCTGGCGAAGAAGAACTTTTTCGCCATTCCTCAAGATTGAACTTCGGATTTATCAAGGTGCAAAGAGAGGTGCGTTAAACGATGGCGTCAGAAAGCAGGCTTTAAATTGTCGAAAGAAGCAGTATAAATATTGTATTATAGTTATCTCGTACGTTTTATCCTTCAACTCGCTTTCCAGCTGAACGCCGCGTCCTGAAAAGAGCAATGAATGGCGATTATTATACAAAAAAAACATGGAGAGCCCACATTGGATTCGCCCGCCAAAAAAACGAGCGTTAAGCCTCAAATAATTATAACGCCTTATAAAAATGAACCTTAAATGAAAGAAAAAGAAAAAAATTATCGACACGTCACAACACTGTACACGGAGTCACACACAGTACACAATTTGCTCAAGCACATTCAAGAATTCCGATCACACACGAGCGAGAGTGCACACGGGCTTGGCTCCTATATTTATTAGTGCGTCTTTCAAATCAATACCAATCAATCACCAATCAACTACTTTCTATTATTTGGGTTCCATTTTTCAAAGGAATAACCTTCTGTTCGATTTATTTCAAATTGAGTATTTTTATGCTTCTACGAATTGGGAATAATTGGCAAACCAATCTGATTTTTTTTTCAATCGTGGTTCGTCTAACGAAAAATTTCCAATTTCATAAATCACTCCCCATCAGTACTCTGTTGAATTTCTTTTTAATTTGTTCTTTTTCAACTTGTGTGATTGCGGGTACGAATCCGAAGCCATCCCCCTTCCGATCGAGCTGAAACTTTGCACAAGCCTTCCTTTTAACACTTGAAGAAAAACCTCAAAAGGATTTTTAGCGGCTCGTGATACTTTTAGAGAAATTGACTTTTTCAATGTGATTGGGTTTATTTCGATTTTTTTTGGCTTCGTCGACGCGCGGTAAAATGAATAACTTTCAAAATACGACAACTCGACAATTGTTGATAGTCGCTGAAGATTATTTTAGGAGTTCTCTTGGAATATTAAAAGAAAAATTACTGTAAAATTTCAGATCGCGAGTAGGGGGGGGGGGGGGGGGAATTGGAATCATATTCCTTTTCGTTACTATCCATCGAATAGTCGCAAACAGGTGGCAAGAAAATAGGACTTGTTACGAAAAAAAGAAGAAATCAATTTTAGGCCTGAATCTGGGTCTTCAAAACCATTGGTCCAATTATTTTCTTTCATTTCAATGTTTATTATTTTCTTTCATTTCATCGTTCGTTGAATGACACCAGGTATTCATTTAAGAAAAATCATAATTTTGGATCTACATTTTGGCAGTTATACACATTGCTGCGATTCCAACTTTCTTTAATCCGATTTTTGTTAAATCAATTTATCGATAACGATCGCCAACCTTCGGGTTGTCCATAAAAATAAGATATTTCAACCATAAATTCGTAACTCTCATAACATCAACTTGAATTGTGATTTTTTTTAGTAATTTGGGTAATATTTGAATTTGTCATTGCAATTTCGACGAATACTTTAAAATGATAAAATTGTGCCATTAACCCTGTGGAATGAGGTTAAAACTTGAAAAGTTCGGGAGAGAAGCAAGAGAAAGATCCACCAGAAAACTCCAATTATCATATTCAAAGCGATAAAATTCCGTTCTTGCACGATAGAACGGATTATTAAAATGAAAACTTAAAAGAAATACGTATACTATAATTAAAAGCGAAATAACTTATCTTTACCCTTTCTTGTTTATAATCTCGAGTGCTCGGAGATTCGCATTATTGAGATTAAATCAATTAATCACGGGTGCCAGAAAGAAAGCGAGTGAGTGCGTAATAGATAGCAAGAGAGAGAGAAGATACAAATCAATTACAGTTGTAGATTCGGCCAATGGCATTGACGCGACAACCAATCATATTATTTGTTAAATACCATTAATGTATAGTTAATGAAGATAGAGAAAGGAAAGACGAAAAAGACAAGCTGCTATTAATGATATTACTCAAAGTGAATAATAGTAGCGTATTAAAAATGCAAATTAACAACTTAAAAAATTACAGCTATTGCGATCGAAATTACATTCACAACTCGATTTTCGAAAAAAAAAGAAAGAATTAACGCGAAGTAAAGATTTATGAAAATTTAAGTATATAATTCCTCGAGTTGATCAAAAAGAAGTAAAGAGAGATAAAAGTATTAAAAAAAAAACAAGAAAAGAAAACATTAAATCGCCGAAATTTGAGGTTACACGAATGGTTTGTGCATAGTTAGGTGATAAAGAATATACACGATCGTCGCGTTCAAGCTGGTGGACAAAGTTTCCATTTTGCAAATGTTTCATATTTATGGCTGGCAACCACTCCAACGATCGGTGCAGCTGGTATATAGATTTGTTCTCGGGTCATTGGGGGGAATTGATTGGTAAAAATATCATAATAATAAAGAAATAAATAAAAGAAAAAATAATAAATTAAAGAGAAAATAATAAATTAAAATAAAATAAAACAAGATAAACAATGAGAAATTAAATTAAAAAATGAATGAATAGATAAACGAGGTCAGTACAGAGTTCGTTCCTGGTTTTTCTGTAGCTCGTAAGACATAAATGATATAAAAATTTAAACAAAAGAACAACGAGGTATGCTCGTGGACTATTAACCCCTTGCTTGTTAAACAAATGGCTAATCATCTTGAAAAATCACTTTGGAGGGATTTCGTTGATGCGAATTAACAAACAACAAAAAAGAAAATTATTACACAAATGTTCACGACAAAAATAGTAAAGTTGTGTTTTACGTTTTCGACTGTTACGTAAATGATGGAAATTTACATTTTTACTGATGGAGCACCCATTTTACTGATGGGTCATGCTTCACAAAGTTCGACAACATCGAGCTATAAGATCGATAAGCTTCGATTTGTTTTTTGTTGGTAGTTCCTCGGCGTGAAATATTCAATTCGATCGGCTTTTGCACTCGCATTTAAATATTTACAAAACAGAAAGATGAAGGTTTGAAGTATCGCAAGACACAAACAGACAAAACATTCGAGAAAATGTTCTTTTTTTAAACACAGAACAAAGACGAAACTATTCACTGGACGTTCGGAATACGAACTGAGAAATAAAGCGGAAGAAGATTACTAAAAAAATTATGAGAAAATTAAATTAATTTCAACAAAATTTTTTTTTAGAAAAATCAAAAAGAAATGACTGAACAAATTAGTTGTGTAAAATTATTTTTTTATTTTGTCCCTAAACATTTCTTGTATGTTTCCCGTGTTTTCTGTTACCAAATGAAAATAAATTTCTCATATGTTTTTTGAAATAACTTGAAGCCGAAAAAAATCAGAATTGGATTAGACTGACGTACCAAAATTTAAATATGTACGAATCAATAAATATTTACTTATTTGCAATCAAAAGAACGACAATTCGATACAAAAGTGGATGCCAAACCGAAAAATTATTATACGCATTTGTGGTGTCGAGATTTATATGTATTGGGCAGAAAATTAACGTCAAGAATTTAATACGGGGTACGGAGAGACTTGTGATTGGCAGACAGTAAACCAGGCATGAAGGATATTGAGGAAAGTATTATAGGATAAATGCAATTTTGCATTAAGGTTGAAAGCGTCAATTGTTTGTTTGGGTTTGTTCCGGTTGGATTAAGTTGTTACAATTTTCGCGCAACGTAATCGTAACTGTAATCGCCTATTCATCCAATTTCATTTCCCTTTGACCTGGATAATTTGCAAATGGTATTTTTTTTCTGGGTTGTTAAAGTAACATCATATTGAATCTAATCGAGGTTTATTTGCACAACTTACTTAACACGTTTTTTTTTACAACATACTATCCCGTTAAAGGTAATATTAAAACGAAGAAAGAAGTGAGGAAATAGCAGAAGATGCGTTTGCCTCATGGTCCCAAATGTGGTTTCAGTTTTTCACGTCCTCTTCAGGAATTTTCATTACCGATGCTCGTAAAGTTTCCGTATTTTTGCACATGAATAAATGAGTATTCCTCCGAGCGCTTATATTGAAAGTTTTACACGGAAAGAAAACAAACAAAATTACTAAACCGTGGCGAGACTCGACAAAGCGTCGAAGATCGCAGGTGGTGAAAATGACGAGACATGACTCAAAGAAAAAAAACAGTTATGTAACGACTCAAAGAAAAAACGCCTTCATGTCGTCTGCACTGTACAAGCGCCGCAATTTTGTACTCGCATACAGTAGTATTCAGCATTGTAAAACAAAGTTTCAAAACAACAACAAAAAAGAACAACAAACCGAAATAACGTTTAAAAAATATCCGATGAAGCTTACTGATAGATTAAAAAAAAAAAAAAAGAAAAACGTATCTTAAAAGCTTCTTTCGCGCTATACTTCCTTTCCCAATTGCTCGCGATAACGTAAAGCTAAGTTCTCTGTGCCCTCCAAATTCGCTCCGATTTCTACGTCTTCCTATCCTCCTTTACTCGCCGCGGCATCATGAGAAATCGGAAAGTCAAGAAGAAAACAGCAAACATCAACGCCAAGAATTACATAGATCAACGATAGGGGATATTTAAATGATGGAGCTTTAAATTTAAATGGAACTATTAAAACATGTACGATTAAATATAATCTGAATATACTTAAACATTGAATGCTAAAAATCTTATTCGTATAAACAAAAATGTGAAAGAAACGCATAATAATAACAAAATAAAAGTGAATAATCAAGTATCGAATATTAATTTTTAAAAAATAGTTAGTAATCGATAGAGACGTTAGTAGTTTTATGCCAAATAATGTAGGGACCGGTTGAAGGTAGTTTACTTACGAGGAAACGTCTTGAGCAATCCTCCTCCGATTCTGAAGAAATTTAACACGATTTTAGAGCGGCTCGAAATACATTGATAATTTTTTTTCCTTTTTTCGGTACCTCATTTTTAACGGGTGAAACGCAACTTTGAAAACGGGGGTATTTCCCATTTTCAGGGATGGCTCTTTACAAGAACAGGAAATGAAAAAAAAATTTTATTACAAATGGATATGAAAAAATTGAGGATGTGAAAGAAAAGAAAAAAAATAAAAACCAGAATATGAAAAAATTTGAATTGCAAAAATATTTTCTTTAAGTATTATATATTGGAGACAAAAAACAGTGTAGGTAGTAACAGATTTGATTTTTTTCCATGGGCGTCATAAAAAAATTAGCTAATTCAAAGCTTGCAGTGGCAGAAAAATAAAAGGATGATTCTAACATCTTCGAAGCAGCAGGAAACCAAAAAATATGTAATTTAGATCCTAATAGGTTGAAAACGTTTGAAATTAAAGCAGTAAAAAGAAATAAACGGTAAATTCTTTTTTGTTATCAGCAATTTTTTATACAGCGTTCTGTAAAATAGAAACTTTTTGCATTACGAAATTTTGTTCGTATCTCGTTCCGTTAAATGCTTATCGTCAAAAATAAATGTAAAAAACACACTGATTTTGGAGGGTGTGCTTTACGCCTTGAAAATAAAAATCCGCAGGTATAAAAGAATACTCATCGAGTATTTTGCGCCGGCCTGCATTGTTCGCAAGTTTCATGAGAATCGGCGAGGGACGCATCAAGATCTTTCCTTGTTCGCAAATTTAGGGTCAATATTTATTGAGGACATGTTCGCTCTAAACTAAACAGAAAAAACCTAAATATCCGAAGAAAAAAACTTATCTACGAATTTAAAGGAGCAACAAAACGAAAACAAGCGATTAATGACATAGAAATGCAGTGCTGCAACCACCGAAAAAAGCGAATTTGAGAGGATCTAATAAACGAAGAAGGAGCTCTTCTTTAATCTTTATCCCCTGTTCTTCAAAAATCGTATAGTAATTCGGACTCTATTTCAAATCAGTCTCTAACCGGCTGAAAAGCGTTATACGATTGCGAAGAGTATTTTAAAGCAAAAATCTTCCATTAATAATGAATAAACAAAAATAGTATTAAAAATGAAAAACAAAACAAAAAAAATACGTTACAACCAGTTGATAAGATGAAGCAAGCTGTTTTTCTTGAAGAATAAGAAAGAAAAATGCACAAAAAAAGAAAAAAGAAGTGACAAACGCTCGTGAAACGATGCAAGGGAATAACTCACCGGCTTCTCACTTAACTTTTCATTAATGCCTCGAGAATAGCCTAGCTTACATAAGTAGTAAATTCATATTGAAAGAGTATAAAACATAAAAAAAAGAGAAAAAAAATTTGTTATATTTCTATGCTGGGCTGTCTCTCGAGGCAAACGTTGATTGATGTGAGAATCCCTGTTAACTGGTGAGCTCGTAATCACCCCATTGTAATATTATGAACATTATTACGTTATTATGAAATTGTTGAAATAAACGAAATGAAAATAAATGTCTTTCATTTTCCTTTATTTCTTCTCAACCGTATAGCTATTTAATTCTGATAGCGTGGAATCGTCATCGAAGAGGAAACACGTATGATGGAATTCAAAGGATCGCTGAGGTACGTATGTGGTACAGTGAAACTGTGGTTTTCTACCACCTCGATTTTCGCAGCGTTGGGGTTTCGAGCCAAAAACTTAACCTTAAACGTAAGATTAACGGAAAGCATCGACCCCAAGCAAGAATTGTCCTATGAAAAGTGCAAGACTAGGTTCAGAAAAAAATGAACTTTTGAATAAAGATTGACAATAGGGGAAGAGTTGGAGCGATAGCCAAAACTTCTGATGTAACTGGACCATCTGCGAATTATATAAAACGAAATAAGATGTGTGAACACCATTGACGTAAAATGAAAAAATTTCTAGGTGGAGCCGGGACCCGTCTAATCTATATACAGCATTTGTTTAGCTTTGTCGACATTTTTGGCAGAACTTTGTAGCGGAGCTAAAATCAGAGAACATAGATTTACATGAAACAACGGCGCCCGTATTAACGTTTGGCACAGAAACTGTAGTTCTCGTTTCCGGCTGCCGGGTGCGCGGCGTTGTATCCGTGTGCCACACACATGCAGCGCGCCGGCTGTTCCCCCTCTTCTGGTGTCTCACTCACGCCTGTGGGCAAGGCTCAGTAACTCGTTCTCGCTCCCTCTCGCACAGTCCTATGCTCACAACTTGAGAGGGGATTGCACACTGGAGCTCCGTGGATCGAATACCGATGTCGAAGAATTTTTTTTCCCATTAACGGTCACCGTCATTTCATTTATATATAAATATCAACAAATATCATAAAATTCAAAAAAGCCAATTGCAAATAATTATTTTTATCTAAAAAAGTGGATCATAAATACTTTTTGTTGTTTTAGCATCCAAGAACTTTCCCAATGTTTCGAAAAAAAATTGAAAACCTGTAGGTGTGAGTGAGAACACACCATTTCTTTATTCCATAACCCCACTGGGCAGAGCGAGAACGCAGTCTTACCCCGTGCGTAGTAAGGCGCCTTGGTGCGAAAGAGCACGCGCTATAACCACATCGTCAATGTGTTTGTTCACACGTATGTACAAACACACACCATTTCTCTATGCCATAACCCCACCAGGCAGAGCGAGAACGCACTCTTACCCCGCGCATAGTAGGGCGCCTTGGTGCGAGAGAGCGCGCGCTATAACCCCATTGACAATGTCTTTGTTCACGCGTATGGACAACAGCGCGACGTCGGATGGGGTAGCAACTAAACTAACCCCACGAAAACTCTGCCAAGCGCGCCCATAAGCGCCGTTGTTCCATGTAAAT
>JAPYZJ010004253.1:0-14082 GCA_030522765.1 Ophioninae sp. B BG-2022a | reverse complement strand
AGAGAAAATGAAAAATTACATAATATTAATAGATAAGAAAATATGGACGTTTATTCGAAACGAATAAAAAAACCGTAAATATCAATACTCCAACGAGATGCGATAATAAGACGAAGGACAGACTATTGGAGGTTAAAAAGAAGAACGACCCATTTGGCACGTGCTTGGTTTTGAACAACACCAATCCAGCAAATTACGAAAATATACAATTTTGGAAACAAGCGGGAAGTGAATCATCTCCCAATGTGAAAACTCTTCCCAGCTTCCAAACTCGAAGATCATTCGAGGAAAGATTATTTTAGATGGCGTTTTCTGCATAATGAAAGCACCGGAGAGAATATATGAGTACAATCTGAATTGGAAGGAAATATTATAAACCGGATCTTGAACAATGCACTAATGTAACCCAAGTTTCGAGGTAAATAAAGAATCTTAACTGGATATATGTAGATATATGTTTATACGTGATCAGTGTAAGCTTCAAACCTAGGAAATGAAAATGCTGGAAAAGTCGAAGTTGATGGACTTTTTGGGAAACCTGATGACTAAAAAATGGAGAAATATTTCATAATGGAATATTCGAAAGTCCAGCTCGAAGCAAAGTTTCGAATCATTTTAGTTTTTTATCGTTTATTTTTACGAGGTTTTTACGAGGTTACTAGAAACAGTTGTGACACCTGTGTCGAAATTGTCGTAGGGATTCAATTGGATTCTCAAACTTTTGATCCTAATTGGAATTCCCTGTTGAAATCCAAAATACGAACTCAATTTGAATAGAAAAGGATTACCACATTATCCAGCAAAATCCGAAATGATTTTTTACCTAAAGCAAAGTTGATTAAAAATGAAAAATGATGGATAAAAAAATTGAGACATCCTTCAGGAATTGAGTCCTTCAGGGATTCGTAAAAAAAACTGCAGAACTAGAGTGGGAAATTTTGGTGATCCAAAATATTCCCCAGACTCCCTTCGACTATAACTCGTTTTTGTACTTCCAAAATTTCTTGAAGGTCAAAAAATAAAAAATGAAGAATATATCAAAAAAGCACTGGTTCAATTTTTCCGAATAAAAAAAATGAAACACTCCAAAACTGGCATGTATATTTTTTAATAAAGCTTATCAACGGTGAGAAAAATGTGTATTTCATTTCATTTCAAAAACAAACGAAACCCAAACAAACTCATTGACAATAAAAGTAATTATATAATAATTATATAAAAGTTTATTAACTGTGAGAAAAAAGTGTATTTTGTGTTCCAAAAACGGACGGAACTTTCCGGTACCTGATAAACGTACTTCCGTTAACCCCATTCCTCAATTCCCCATATGGGGAATTCTCCACTGTCTAGGAAATAAAATCTGATGGATCTCAAAGAATATCTCGCGTTCTCAAAAAGTCAGGGCTGAGTGGACACATCCGTCGAAAAGACAAGAGACATCCGGTTCTTTCGGGAAGACAGAAAAATGGATACACCGTCGGAGATACGTGCCTGGATGTAACGAAACGGGAACTTGAGACCTGTAGGCCGGATTCATCGCTCTTGTTTATCTTACAGTGAGGAAGCTTCCAACGTGTCGTGTCTGTAGAGCGTACCAACGGAGGAGAAGAGTAAGAGGAACGAAGAGATCGAACCTCGGACGGGGAGAACGTGTGTGGGTGTTGCGAAAGATAAATCCACTCTGGTACACGCACACGTATGTTAAATCCCTCGGAAACGATTTTCACGCGAGCTCGAGATAATCGGATGTATTCCCTAAGACGAATAAAATCGTCGGAACCTATGCAACCCTTTCCTCGAACGGGAAACCTTAAACGCCTCGATCGACGAAAAACAAATCGAAATTTATCAGCTAACGAAAAATTGGTTGTCCAAAATCGATACCATGATTTCTAGCATTTTTCATTTTTTTTTTATATTTTAGGATAAATATTTAAAAATTACCAAAATTCGTGAAACTTTGGGGAATTATAGTTTTTTATGAAAAAATAGTGCAGGAATTATTTTGGAATTTTTCGATCAATAAATCGGTAGTTATGGACATAAATATGGAGATAGACGTGAACATGTAAAATTTGTTTATTTTTACAATTTTTTTGTAATTTTCGTCGGAACCTATGCAACCCTTTCCTCGAACGGGAAACCTTAATCGCCTCGATTGACGAAAAACAAATCGAAATTTATCAGCTAACGAAAAATTGGTTGTCCAAAATCGATACCACGATTTCTAGCATTTTTCATATATTTTTTTTTATATTTCAAAATAAATATTTAAAAATCACCAAAATTCGTGAACCTCTGGGGAATTATAGTTTTAGATGAAAAAATAGTGCATGAATTATTTTGACATTTTTCGATCAATAATTCGGTAGTTATGGACATAAATATAGAGATAGACGTGAACATGTAAAATTTGTTTATTTTTACCATTTATTTGTAATTTTCGGAATTACGAAAAAAGTATCCTATCATAGAAAAAATTAATACCGAAAGCACATATTTTATATTTTATTTAACAAATGATTTTATAGATTTTTGGTTATGTCGGATGAGCTACAACCATCTTCGATCGAACTTTGTTTAAACAATAATAGCTGCATAGTTTATGAGTATTTATCGATGAAAAAAAAATCCACACTCGGCGAGAGTATGTATCAATCACGTATAAAATTTCAGATCCATTGTCCCAATATTCTCGTCGGAAAAAAATGTTGAAAATCTTCGATTTCTTAAGCTTTACATTTACAAAAATTGTGTTCCTCAACGTCCCTATTGCTTCTGGTAAACTCGATCGGAATCAAGTAGCTACTAAAAGTAGAGTTTACAGAGTAGCAATTGAAATAATTAGTCGAAGAAAAATCGGTCGATTTTTTGTTTGGGTTTGTTTGGGTTTAATATCAACAATGATGTGAAAGTCATTAAAGAGTGTTTCTTTTTTGTTTTTGTTACAATTTTATCGTTTAAGATGGGAATTTTATTTCATTAAAGATTACGAAAAAAAAAGTCAAGTTTTTTCGTGATAAGCCCCCTTATTTCTTGAGACAAACGTTTGGGTTTGTTTGGGTTAGAAACGACGAGTTTGAGTGTTTCGATAGTTGGATTTACCTGGAAGAACAGCATGAAGCAGACCCACTGATAGTACCTGTACTCCTTCCTCTCGGTGACCGGATGTAGCTTGGAATTGTCGATGCCCGGAAAGGGCACCTCGGAGCCTTCTTTCTTCTTGTAAGCGGCAGTGATCGTGTAAGTACTGTGAATCCAGCAATAAGTGTTGAGAACGTCTTCGGGTAGATCCTTGCTGTGAATGCAGTCGATGGGATTTCCGACGTACTGTCTCGTGGTGACGATAAGGGAGAACGCGACGAGCACAATCACGGTGAAGCTGTAGTGTAAACGGAATACGGCAGTGTCGATGTGGACGTGAGAGATCTTTACTAGGCTCTTCAGGCCGCGAAATATGTCCAACATTTTGCGACGGACTCAAGCCGTCGTAACTTCCTGTTTGGTCTTTGGCGGCGTCCGCGACTCGGCTGAAGGCCCTTCGAGCCCTTCGAGCCCTTTGGGAAACCCTTTGGCCCCTTTTCGCGTAACTTTTGGTAACTAAGCTTGCGAGTGAATTCCCAATCATCTGGGCTTCTCTATAGAAGCCGAAGAATGATAAGGCCCTTCGCGAAGGGATTTTTGGCCCTTTGAGCCCTTCGGTGACTTTTGGCACTTTCTGGCCTGATTTTTGGAAATTAAGGCTGATTGTGGATTCCCGATCATCTGCACATCCACAATGGAGCCGAACTACGATGGCGCCCTTCAGATTCTTTTAGTCCTTCGCACCCTTCGCGAGAGGATTTTTAGCCCTTCGAGCCCTTCGGTGCCTTTTAACGCCTTTGAGATTTTTCTGGTCCTCGGCACCTTCGCGATCAGACTTACGACTCTTCGAGCCCTTCGGTGCCCTTCGATGCCCTTCGGCGCCCTTCGGTCCCTTTTGACTCCTTTCGGCGTTACTTTTAATAATTAAGCTTCTCACTCGATTTCCGTTCATCAACGCATCCCCAGAAAAGCCAAACAAAGATGGCGCCCTTGAGATCCTTCTCGCACTGATAATAGAGAATTACCGATCCGTTACTTTTTTTTCTTCCTCTTCGTCAGTCTTTTACGTCAGTCCTAAATGAATGATCTTCCGTTTCGTAATTGTTCTGTCCGGATCCCCGGGACCTCGACGTGATTCACAAGACTTTGGTAACCTCCTAGCCCTGCACATTATTCCCTCGTTGATGACGTTCGATCTCCGTCCACGATCTTCCCTAATAAAAACTGCCTTTTCACCCGCTGTTGAACTTTACTCTCGACGACCGAAAAATTCTCTTTTCTTCCGAACTGCCACGGTGGAAAGTCCTCGAATTCATTTAAACCAGTCCTACCTCTAAATCCTCTTTTGTCTCATTCACGAACGCACTTGCACCAACTATCGAGTCCAATCCGCAAACCTCGATGAAGACTTTTCGCCGATGATAACGGTCACCGTGAAAGAGAGATACTACGAGATGTCGCGACTACTGTCCACCAGATAAAACTTGGCCCTCCCGTCGTAGTGAGGAGGCTTCCCGGAGACCGCAACGACGTGTCGGACCGCGACGACCACGACGACGAATCCGACGAATCCGACGGGCTTAGTCATCCTCACTCGTCGTCGCGATCGCATATATGTATATTTTCGGATACCGGATATATGTCTACCCTATAAGCTGCGTAAACCACGCGTGTGAATTTATATCTCTCGCTCGCGTGGCCTCGTATATCAGAGAACATTTCGGGGACTTTGGAGAATCGTGACTTTGAGGACTTCGAAAAGCTTGACGCCCTTAAAACCGTTTTTGAAACAGTGCACGTATGTCCAGTGGTTATTTCGAGGACTTTGAATTAGAGGACCGCAACTTTGAGGACTTGAACTACGAAAAGTCGAAATGCTCTTAATATCAGTTTTGAAACGGTGCTCGTTAGTCTAATGGCTATTTCGAGGACTGTCCTCGAAATTACCAGAATGGTGGCTATTTCGAGGACCGTCCTCGAAATTACCAGGAATCTGGCTTTTTTGAAGACCGTTTCCGAAATTACCTGAAATGTGGATTTTTTTAAGACCGTCCCTGAAATTACCGGAAATGTGGCTTTTTTGAGGACCGTCGTCGAAATTGCGAGAAATGTTCTTGAAATATACAATATTCAATATATTAATATATTTCCTCTCCGTATATATTTACAAAAACGTGTAAATTTGAGTCCACACGTGTGTAAATAGGCAAAGATACATGAGTTCACATATACTCGTATAAGTAGCTTGGAACAGTGTACGAAGAAAATGCAAAGCCACGAAAACGAATGAGAAAAGAAAGCTTTTCTGAAAACGTGTACATCTCTTGGCATTAGAGAGGAGCACTCGTTGCCTCGCAAGTAACCGAGATACAACGCGATGATGCAAAAAGAGCCGCGCACTGCGATAATATTGACCGTCGCTCAGAGCAATCGAGTAATGTTCGCATGTATACAGGGTGATGTCCATAAAATGGCAATTTTTAAATAATTTTTTAAATAATTTGATTTTTTTTATTACTTTTTTATTTTTCGAGGCCAAAAAAAAAATTTGAGCTTATATTCGACGAGTAGTTAATGTCGGAATAAAGTTTTCAATATTTTGTGGCCTATGAAAGTTTCCTTAAAAATTCGTTTAAGTCTTTGCCCTTAAACATTTGTTTAAGGCTTAAAATTAAGTTAATCAAACTGAAGCTCAGAAATTTGCTTTTAAAAGAATTTCTAAGGAAGAAATGGGGAAGGGGGAGCATAACTTTTAAGGGCGAAAGTTTATTTAAGGGATGTCTACTTTATATTCAAGAGCTTCTCTTGAAAACCCTTAAAAATGAAGTCGAGCCCTTAAAATTTCTTTCAAGGGCGAGACCCTTGAAAACGATGTGGCAAGCCCTTGAAAGTTTGGGCCTTTAAAAGTTCTTCCAAGAGCGAGACCCTTGACAATGAAGTGGCAGGCCCTTAAAAGTTTGTACCCTTGAAAGTTCGTTCAAGAGCGAGACCCTTGAAAACGACGTAGCAGGCCCTTAAAATTTTGGGCCCTTATAATTTTGAGTCCTTACAATTTTGGGCCCTTAAAATTTGAGCCCTTAAAATTTTGGGCCCTTAAAATTTGAGCCCTTAAAATGTTGGGCCCTTAAAATTTTGAGCCCTTAAAATTTTGGGCCCTTAACATTTTGGGCCCTTAAAAGTTCAGTCAAGGGCAAAACACTTGACGATATGACAAGCGTTTAAAAGTTTGTGCCCTTAAAAGTTCCTTGAAGGGCGAAACCTTTGAAAATGAAGGGACAAGTCCTCAACAAATTTTTTTAAGTTAAAACCCTTAAAAATAAAAAGCTTAGTCTTGACAAGTTGTTTTAAGGGCGAAACCCTTGAAAATAATGTAGCCAGCTTACAATGGACACCCTATATCTTTACATGCTCTAAACTCGATTGAAATCTCTTTCAACGTAATCGCACGATTACGCGCAGCTGCCAATCCTCACCCCCACGCGGGAATTCCCGCGACACGCGTTTACGACGAACAATTTTTCGGGATCGTCTTTCCGACGGATTTGGAACGCTGCGAGGAGAGATTTACAGGGTGCAATGTACGAGACCTTGGTACGCGCGCAGCCTCGCGAATTAACATCATCCACGAACTGAAGAGACGCGGACGAGACGTGCTCGTGGCTCCGCCCGGTTATCGCCACGCAAACTTGCCCCGAAAAACGTTTATCCATTTATCATTTATCAACGAAATTAACCAATTGTTTAACGATTGAACTTTTGAATAAAATTTTTCAAATGTTCCAAAATTTTAGTAATTTTGATTAGAATTGCATTTCTTGCACTAATTTCTAATTTTTTTTTTTGTTAAAATTTAAAGTTTAAAGTTAACTTAAAAGTTTTTGTTCAAAGTTAAAGTTTACTTGTTTTTTTATCTAAAAATAAAAAAGAGTTTTTTTCTTTATCGATTTTTTACTGAATTCTTAATTTAAAAAAGTAAAAAAGAATTTTAAATTCTCTAAAATTTTTTAAATTTTCTTTACAAAATTAAGAGGAAAATTCTGTTTTGAATGTTAATTTTTTTAGTTAAATTTACGTTAAGAAAACAAATTTTTATTAAACAAAATTCGTTTTTTTAACCGAAATTTAACTTTGAAAAAATTTTAAATAAATTACTACGAGTGCAAAAATGTGTAATTGTTGATTTCTCTTGTGTGAAATTCATTTTTTTTAGACAATTAAAAAATAATAATCTTTTTTTTCAATACATAGCAGAAACTCAAAAATTTGAAATTTTCGGACGATGGGAGTGCAATTGGAGGGTTCGAGTGCGCAACGCGATGAACAAGTAGAGGAACACGAGAAACACCTGTTGCTCGGAACGTGTTCTAACCAAAGCCATTTCTAACAACTTCGTTCGATGAATTTTCAAAATTGCCTTTTAATGAAAGAAAAAAGGCGTCTAAGGTTTCTAAATACGGTTTCTTGTTTCTCTCGACTCGCGTGCGTACGAATCGAAGAAAAGTGGGGTTACACGCGAGAAATCTTTTTTCATGCTCATTGTGGACCACAACTGACAGCCGAAAAAAAAGCGGACGAGATTCTGTTTGGATGAAATGTTCGAAAAGATAAGCATGGGGGTTCATTCGATGTATACTTTTTCTGGCCTGCTTCGAGTCTCGAGATATCGAATCGGTCCGCGATCCGAAACGATTTGTTTTCTTTCCGATCACACATTTGGCTTGTGCACCGAGTCGACCAAAAAAGAAAAAGAAGAAAGGTGGGCTCGTTTTCCCCGCAGGATTTTTTCGATCTTTTATTTTTTATTTTGTCTTTTTTTTTGTTTTTTTTTTCTTTTCAACGAATCGAAACTTTCTTTAGTGACATCGGTCACGTGTTCCACGTGTTTTCGTCGATCGGGATTTTTCGAACAGAAGCCGGGAAGAAAGACTCGATTTTTTCCCTCGTTTCTCCGGACGTTTCGTTCTTTTAATTTTGTTTCACGCCCCATTCTATTTTGGAGTAAACGGAGCTGCACTTGCCTACGAGAAAAACGATGTTGAGGGGACTGTCTTGGGGCAAGATTTTAAAGTCTCTTTTTTTGGTGTTTTTTTGCTTGGCTTTATTCGTTTCTCTTTCTTTTTTTCGTTCTCTCTCTCTCTCTTTCCCTCTCATTCTCAAAAAAGAATATCGTTATAATTCTTTTTCACTTATTTTAGTTTAAGTTTCGCGTTCTTGGTTTTTCTGCTTTTTTTTGTATTTATTGTATTTTTCTATTTTGTATCTTCTATTTTGCCCGAATAGGTTTCTAGGGCATAATAAATTTATCAATCAATCAATCAACCTCTTATTATCATCATCGTCATCATCATCATCATCATCTCTTTCTCTTAGAGTTATAGAGTTATAGTTATAGTTATGTTTATTATATATTATATATAAGAGTTATAGTTATAGTTATATTTATAATTATACTTATATTTACGTTTATTTATTTACATTCATATTATTATTGTTATTTTTTCATTATTATAATATTTATTTTGTTTTTTCACTGCTTGTTGCATTTTTGCATTATACTCTATTTTATTTTTTGTGTTTTTTCGTTTTTATATTACCATTCTTATACTTATACTTATACCTTATAGCGTGTTCAGGCATAATAAATACATCTATCTATCTATCTCTGTGTTTTTATACTTTTCACTCTCTCTCTTTCACTTTTTCCTCTTCTTTCGTTTCCAGCTCTCTCTCACTCCAAGTGAGAAAAGTTTGAGTAGGAAAAAGGCGAGGACGAATGAGGGAGAGAGAGAGAGAGAGAGAGAGACATGAAATCCCACGTCTGCCCGTGGAAATGTGTGAGGACAAACTACAGAAATAGAGAGAAACTATAATCGAACCCTCCCTACCTCTGTGTGTCTCTATCTCTCTCTCTGTTTCGCTCTCACAATTTATTTTAATTGTGCAATCCTAATTAAATTTAAATCTCAATTTGTTTCATTCGTGATTTCAAAGTTATTCTATCGTTATCAATATTATTGTAGACCTACTTCATTTATTAATCCCAGGAAAAAATAAAAATAAAATTCGTAGTATTTTGAATTTCGTAGTGTTTATTTTTTCTTAATTTTATTATTTTTTTTATTTTATGTATTTTGTCATTATACAGTCTGTATAAGTTTTGTTCCATCACCATTCTCTCTACCTTTTTTGAAATTATTATTTCTCCGTATTTTTAGTTATTTTGTGGTATGTTTATTTCGTATGATTTTATATATATTTATATTTTTATATTTTTGTTACTATCAGATTTTTTATATCTTTTCTTTTTTATTTTTTTATTTAAAAAAAAATTGTTATTGTTATCTTTATTTTCTCGAAAATTTGAACTAAGATATAATAAAAGATATAAGAACTAAGAATTAATAAATAATAAATAATCATCATCTACCAGATTTTCAAAGTGACTGAATTTTTCTTGATTTTTCTCGCTGTCACTCACGCATTCACCGGTTCACCCACGACAGGTCCGTGTCTTCCCTGAATGCTACATTCGCATTGTACAAACACGACGAGCCATTCGGCTTTTTTTTTCGTTTGTTCTCCGTCAACTCGGAGATATCGAATTTTCAAAAGTCCCCAGAACAGGCGCGAGGTGTTAATTGTGGGACGAGAGAAAAGAATCACAGCTGCCAAATAATACGTGTCAGTCGACGAGTTGTCAATTTGAGAAGCTCACTATTCAAGGGTAGTCGTCGAGTAGGAAGGGTGCATACTTTTTGCACATAGCGCTGCGCACGCAATTTTTTCTAACCGGAAATGACATAAAATTTACTGAACTGAGTTTAATTAATTCAATACTGATATAATTCCGCAGAAGTATTTTTAATATCTTCAATTATTAAATTAAATTACTAAATTTAACTATTGGCAATTATTAATTAATCGAAGGAATAATTTTCAATCAATTGGAATAGCAATTGATATTTAATATCAATTCACGATTTTTAATTTCTAATAAAATTCATCAATTTTCAAGTTCCATTTTCAATATTTTTTTAATTCATAATTTCCACTGATTGACGGTCGAACTTAATGAACTATTACTTAATTTCAATAGTTGATGATCTTAAATAAATTAATAATATCATTATAATTATAATTATAAATTCGTTATGATTATTATTATTATTATTTTAATTCAATTAATAATAAAATCATTCATTTTGACTAGAGAATTTGTTCAACTGAACAAATTAATCAAACTGATTAAATTAGATATGATTAAACTTAGTGATATCTAATAAAATCAGTTTTCCATACTTGATTAGAAGAGATAAAAATTAACTTGCTCCGATTTCAAAGTTAACGGAAAAAAATGTTAAAAAAATTAATTGACGCTGAATTTTACGGGATAGTTTTATTTTTAACGTTAGGGTCAAATTTGCGGCATTTTCAGCAGATTCGATTTATCTGAATGGTTTTTTACGCTCATAACGACAAAAACGAGTTTTCGGGGTCTGAAAATTTCACATCGCGATTAAATTTTTTTTGGTAGCTAATCAGTCAATAGCACTCTCTCTCTCTCTCTCTCTCTCTCTGTTATTACCAAATTATGGTTTCTTTATTTTATTTTATTTTTATATTTCAATGTTCTATTTTTTAGTTTAGATTAGTCTTAAGTCTATTCTAAGAAATATATATTATAAGCGTTTTTATTTTGTGTTTTTTTTTGCCTGAATAGTTTTGAACTAGGGGATATTAAAAATTATCAATCAATCTCCCTCTCTCTCTCTTTGGCTACATCCCCCTTAGTGTTTCGTTAAACCTCAGAGCGTTAATTAGTCAGCACTCGACGCATTAAAAAACAGTATCGATAGAAGGAGTCGCCATAACGCGTGGAGCGCCAACTCCGGAACTAAAAACGTTTCGGTTCGGCACGTTGGCCTTCCCCGTCCCGGAAAATTAAACAAATGTAAGCCCGCGTTACAAGGCGAACGCGAGCGAAATGAGAGAAACCCCGAGCGGCTAACTTTCGTAATCGCTCCAACTGCCTGCTCAGCTGCACGCAACCTCAAAAAATAACCTCACATCGAGGAAAAACGAAGGAGTGTGCGCACAAAAAAGTCGAAAAATTCGATAATCCCCAAAAAGCATTTTTAATATTCCGATTTATCGGGAAATTTTTGAAAATCCAATTTTTTTCTAATATTGGAAAGTGAAAAAAAAAGAATCTTGACGTTCTCAACCTTTTCTCCATCAATTAAAATATTCCTTATTATTTTGAGGATTTCTGGTCCCTTTTCAGACTTTTTTGACCAAAAAGTAACCTTTCGACAAAATATTTTAAAAAACGCCACGACGCATGCGCAATAAAATTAAAAATTCGATCGTTCCAAAAATCTTTTACACGTAATTAATTCGTGGAATTAAAAAAATGGAAACTGCACTGTTCTTCAATATTGGGAGGAAGATAGAACGATTCTTGACATTCTCAACAATTCCCAATAATTCGAAGAAATTCCGTTGCCTCGTCAGGCTTTTTCACTGGGAAAAAAATAACCTCACGTCAAATAACCTCACATCATGGCACACACGCAAAAATTTCAACCAAAAACCTCGATCAATAATCAAAAATTGTTTTTTTAAGCTCCTTATTTATTAAATTAAAAAAAATGACATTAAAAAACTGCACTTTTTTTCAACATTGCGAGGAAAATTAAACCATTCAAAAAATCCCCATTTTTTCCCCTGAACTAAAATTCCAAAAAATTCTGCTGGAATCACAAAAACTAAAAAATCGTTTTTTCAAACGTCTCAATTAAAAAAAAAAAGAAAACCTGCACATCTTTCCAAAATTATGAGAAAGAACGAACCATTTTTAAAATCCAACGGATTGCCCCTATAAAAAAAAATCCCAAAAATTCTGCTGTGATCACAAAATCCCAAAAAATGCTTTTCCACCATCCAATTAAAAAAAAAAAGAAAAACTGCACTTTTCTCCAAAATCTCCGTTTTCCCCTGTAAAAAAAATCCCCAAAAATTCTGCTGTGATCACAAAATCCCAAAAAATGCTTTTCCACCATCCAATTAAAAAAAAAAAGAAAAACTGCACTTTTCTCCAAAATCCCCGTTTTCCCCTGTAAAAAAAATCCCCAAAAGTTCTGATGGAATCACTGTCAACTCTGCCCTCCTCTCTCTCTCTCTCTCTCTCTGTACTAAAACGAAGCCATACGATCACCCACAAAATCAGCGTAAAAGGCGACCGATCTCGATCGATCCTTCAAATTTCCTGTTTTTTTTTTTTGTCGCGTCTCTCGAAAGCTCTTTTTCGAGCGTGTTTTCAGCGTTCGAAGGGGTGAAACGTGGGGTATGAAAGTGGAGGGAAAGGGAGAGGGCGGAGGGTTCGAGTCCCGAACCGGCAAGACGCTCATTCACTCGCGCACTACAACTCTCGGCACACGCCACAACTCCGCGCACTCGACTCGACTCACAAATCGCTACCGCCGTCGCCGGAGCACGCTTAGAGCCAGAGCGCGCTTCACGAACTCGAGGAGGAGTCAAAATGCTCCAGGAATAGAAAACCAAACGCCGAACGAGCTCGTGAGCTTGCGAACCGAACGAAACATAACATGGGCCTACAATACGTGTATATATATATCCCTTCTTCGCACACCTACGAATATGTAAATGTAGAAAAGTTACTTCGAGGCCGTGATAGGACCGTCCTCAAAACAGCCAAAATCTCGAAAACAGCCCAAACCTATCTTTTGGTCCAGCTTAAGGTGACGAGTGGTCAAATCCTATTGATCAATGGAATTCAATGTTTAGTTTTAGGTTAAAATTCTTTTTGTAATTTTACTTAACGATAGTTAAAATATACAAAGAGCCGAAGCTGATGCTGGCATCTTCACTGTTGGAAGTAATTCTTTGTAGAAGTCGTTCGAATTAGATTAGGGTCTGAGGGTTTTAATGAGGGATTTCAATCGAATACTGGGTCATAGTGGTTTTACAATTTTTTTTTATTTTTACGATTTTTTATTTTTATTTTACGATATTTTAAAAAAATGCATGTCCGAAATTCGTGTATTTTCATAAATTAAAGATTGTTTATTATTTGAGGTTTTTTGTTTCTGAGGTTATGCGAATTTCGTATATGTATTTTTTGTATGTCTCTTCCTAATTAATTTTTTTTAAACTTTTTCTAATTATATGTATATTGTGCAATTAAAATGTCATTTAAAAGTTATTAAAATCTATAAAATGAAGAAAAATTAAATTAAATTAATGATAATAAGTAAAAATTAAGAAAAATTGAATAAAATTAGTTAACATTAAATCAAATTAATTAAAATTGAAAGAAACAAAAATTCAATTAAAAAAAACATCCGAACGGATACGATGTTCTGTCGGGCAATGTGCCCCTGCGCGGACATATTAGCGTACACGCCTGCCCGCCGGGTTGCCTCCTTTCAGGCGCCGCCCGCGGAAGAAAATTCAAAAATTGGCAGTTTCGACGTTTCTCCACCACGAGTCGCCACCCTTTCGTATTATTTGATCATGATATCTCTTTTTGGTATTCTTTTTGTTTTTTTAACGATTCGGTGATGGCTTACCTGGAAAACCAAACAGTAAGCGACCCACTGATAATACTTGACGTGTTTGGTGTACGGATTGGGATCATTCCCGTTCCTCTGACGATTGTTACGTTGGTGGTGATCCTGGTTGGACGGCCGATGTCTCGGGTAGAAAGCGAAGGACGAGGCGACACCCGGAAAGGCCACGTTCACTCCCGCGACTCCCAGCATCGCTCGAGTCACGAAATACGTGCTGTGGATCCAGCAATAAGCGTTGAAAGCCTCCACGGGTATGCCTCTGCGAGATGGGAATGTTTCAAATTTTACGAGACCCACGTGTTCATAAATATATCGATCGATAAATATCGAAATATATATCGATCGATAAATATCGAAATATATATCGATCGATAAATATCGAAATATATATCGATCGATAAATATC
>JAPYZJ010004252.1:0-14085 GCA_030522765.1 Ophioninae sp. B BG-2022a | reverse complement strand
CAAAACACCATTAATCTCACGGAACGTTTCTCTAGCGGATTTGCCTTTAACGAAGGAAAACTTTAAAATAGCGCGAATTTCGGCGTTAGTGAACTCCATGTTTACACGTCTATAACTGTTGAACGCAATATCCAAACTAATCATGCATAGCGTCGTTTTGTAGGTTATGTAAAAACCATTCAAATAATGTATAGTAATGCCAGATACGAGCTCTGTAGCGCTTTGTACATAGCGGCGAAATTCAAAAGACAAAAAGGCGGAAGGGAGATATTTGACAACCTAATATAATATTATTAACGAACACACTGGGCATTTTTTTCAGATCGACGTTGAAGAGAATTTTACTACGCACCGCGAACCGCTGCGGAGACAACAGCACCTAATATGGGAACTTCCCCATCGCCACTACACGGCGTGAGAAATGTGTAAAAAATGTTTTTTGAAAAATTAATAAACAAGGAAAAAAACGCAAAAACAATTTTTCGAATATGTCTTATTTTTCCCACGAAAAAAAATTGTTGAAAAATGTAAAAAAACAGGGGTTCACAGTGGTGTTGTCCCTTAACAATGCCTGTGACTGTAGCTTCTTGCAAAATAAAATATTCAGCAAGCTTAAATTAATAAAGACGTACCTCCGCTCGACAATGGGCCAAGAAGATTGTCTGGCCTAGCGGTTTTGTCGGTCGAACGCGACATGGTACGGCTTCTGTCGTATGAAAATGGAATTAAGGAGTTCGCGATGAAAAAAGCGCGTAAAGTGAATCTTTAAGTAAATTGCCTTGAACCTACTAACTGTACCGGTGATTACATGCTGTCATTGGTGTAGTTCATAATTGTGAATGTTGAGAAATATTTCTTAATAAACGTTTTTTCACCTAATTCATAAACTTATATATATCCCTACTTTCTTATTCAAATTCTATCAAGTACTTACGATTAAGTATACGAAGACTTCGTTTTTTGATGATAGATTTATTTTTATAGACGTTCTATTCTAGTGTCCTAACCGGGTAAGACTAGGACATTTTCTAGGGCGCAGTTATAGAAGCTCGCACCCGGCGCACAAAAGGCTAGTGACAGCAGTGGTCGGATCGCGAATTTGATCCGAGCTTGGCATACTTTTAGTAGTCCTTTTTTTACGGGGGTTGTGGAAAATCTTCATGAAGATGTCCGGAAGACTCCACACTTCCGCGACGTATGGGATTTGTCCCCATTAAAAACCACATCCTTTGCAAGATGATAAAGGCTCGATCCTGGAACCGCTTTCGCATTACTTCAGGGGGCGCGCTTCCTTTTTTGCTTGTTTGGCTTCGCTTCTGTTTTGTCAGTTATTTCGTTTCTTGCTTCACCAGTCGCGTTTGCGGATCGGCGCTGGTGTTTCGTCGGGGTATGGTTTGTTGAGTTCGTTTGATTCGGCTCACGAGCGTTGTCAGTTTCCTGCTACTTTTTTCGAAGGACCTCATCTGTGTAGGTTGCTACGAGGTTCCATTTTTTCTCGGTTTTGAGCATTTTGCTTATCACATTTTCCAGTGCTATATGTCTTATTTGTTCTTCTAGTTCTTTCCTTTCCAGTTCCCACCTGGTGCAGGTAAAGAAAGTATTAGCGGCGTCCTAATAGTTGCATTTAATGGAGATAGGCTTTGAAATTCCCGTGTCCTGTGAGAAACTGTATCAGGAAGTAGGTAACATCGCCGTGTTCTCGGCTTATCCATGGGGCGAGGCGTCCAATCAGTCTCGCCGTCAATCGTGCCCTTGCATCGTTATTGCATCTCTCCTGCCACTGTTGCATTGTACGCGCCCTTTCCTCGGTCTTGACGGTTTTCCGTGGTTCTGCCCTCCTCGCTGCTACGCTTTACTAACTCAGCTGCTACTAACGCTGCCGGTTCTGATACCGTGCGTTATGCGCACGCTACTCTCAGCGCTCCTCTTCGCTGCACGGCCGCGATTCTTTTTCTGTCATTCTCGATAGTGAGCGCATCAGCTCAGATTTCGGCGCCGTACAGGAGGATCGAGTGTGTCACGTTCATTAGAAGCCTTCTTTTACTCGACCTTAGGCCCCCCACGTTGGCCATAAGTCGGCTTAGTGCTGCGACTACTGTTGCGGCTTTGTCTGCCGCCCGTCGTATCTGCTCGTGAAAGGTGAGGTTTGTTTCTAAAGTGAGTCCTAAGTATTTTATGGTCCGCTTCGTTTCAAACGTCTCTGTATCTACTATCAGGAGTACGAAGGTAGAGATACGCTATCTCGTCAGCATGCGATTTCCGTCTTTTCGGTCGCGAGTGTCAGGCCATGCTCCTTTATCCAGGAGCTGACCCGTCACATCACCTGGTTCAGTCTCCTCTGCGCTGTATCTGTGTCTCTTGCCTCTATCACCGCTGTGATATCGTCTGCGTATCCCACGAGGAAGGCATCCACGGGCATATCCATATGGAAGATGCCGTCAAAGGCCACGTTCCATACGTCCAGTCCGAGGATGGATCTCTGGGGCGCGCCGGCAGTAATCTTTTTTCTTCCATTCTCTCGGTTGTTATGTACAGTAAAACTCGATCCTTAAGATATTTTTTGATCATGCTCTCTAGGTATTGTGGTATTCCAAAGTTGTGCTGTAGAGCCTGTACCACATCGCTCCATCTAGCCGAGTTAAAGGCGGTTTTGTCATCGAGCGTTACTGGGAGTAACCCCTTGCCTCGATGGCTGCGTATACGCGTCGTTTCAACAACTTTTCTAGTAACTTCCCCGTTGTGTCTAGCATGCAGAGCGGTCGCCAGGTTGATGGTCATTTGGGATCTCCTTTCCCCTTACTGATCAGTACTAATCTTTGCCGTTTCCATGCTTGATGGTAAATTCCAGCCTTAAGGCAGCGGTTGTAGGTGTTTAGTAGCAGCCCCGGGCACGTACGGGCCACTACTTTTAGTGTCTCCAGGGGGGTGCCATCCGATCCCAGTGCCTTCCTGCTTTGCATTGCCAACCGGAAAGAGCTTGTCAACTATATGATCTGATTGCTGGGCCCATGTTTCCAGCCGTCGTTGGGGCTCCGAGTCGTTTAGTGACAATCTTGTACCCGAGTCCCCATGGATCGTTGTCAACGTCTCGGATAAGGTTTTTCCATTTCTATTTTCTCTCCCGTCTGATTGCTACGGTAGTGTCTTCGTTGAGTTCTTATCTGATAGGGTTAGATCCGCTGCTTGAGCAGGGTTTGTGCTTCGGTTTCTTGTGGCCACGCGCCTACATTGGAGGCATAATTTCCTGAGGTTTGAAATCTCTTGATTCCACCAATATGCAGGCCGCCTATTTTCCGGTCGATTAGCGCAGGCTTGCTGTATTAGTTGCACCGTCCCCGCTGCTGTCGCTTCTGCGTTTGTCGGTCCTCCTGACTCCGAGTATGTCCTGAGTCTGGACTCGTGTCCGACCCTCACAATTTGGGCCATCCTGGCTTCGTCCATCCGCGCTACATTTCACCTCCTTGGTTTCGTTGTTGACCTGGGCTGCTGGTGTACCTCTCGAACAGTAAATAAAATATTTTGGTGGTCGCTGGCATTGAAATCTTCAATCACGCCAATTTCTCACGGCGGGCGCTAGGTTCTCTGTAGCAAACGATATGTCTGGTATTGATCCTCTGTGGCCTGGGCGTCTGAAGGTGAGTGTGGTGCCCGTGTTCAGGACCATCTGCATTATTCGTCTGCCTCAACCATCTGGTGTCGGCATACCCCATTGTAGGGCCCGAGCGTTAAAGTCTCCTGCTACGATAACTGCGCCTTCCATTTCCCGGAGTGTGTCTTCCAGGCCCTCTAGCTTTTGGGTGAAATGCCCTATGTCTTCGCTGGGTATGAAGTAACAACTCACGATAGTGAGGTTGTCCACCTTCACTCATACGGAGCCATTCCTGGAGCCGTGTGCCTTGATCTAATGGTGTCTGGGGTTGGGATCCATCTGGCCGCGGTTCCCAGTGCGTCTAGATACTACGTCGAACTGTCTCTATTTCGGTACTGTTCGCTAGTAATCAGCATATCGGCTTCGTTTTCATAGATGAGTTGTGTCAGGAGCTTATCGGCTGTTTTGCTGCTATTCAGGTTCCCCTGCTGTACCTTCGTTATCTGTTGTCCCTTTTCGCTTGATTCAGCGATCGTCTGAACACTGTGCAGGCTCCGGTCCCCGGGATGCGAGCTACATCATTGTTGTCACTTTGTTCAGCAGCGCACAGTACGCAGCGTGGTGGAGCTTGGCAGGTGGCAGCCTTGTATCCTTCTTCTCCGCACTTGTAGCAGCGCATTACGACGATTCGCAGTTTTGTTCTGCAATTCACCCAACCTACTTTGATTCGGCTTGTTTTAAGAAATTCATCTGCTCTGGCTTAGTCCAGTTCGATTAGGGCTATTTTTTGGCCCCTCCGTGCAGCCGCTGGCGCTCGTATCTGAATGTCGTTGGTGTCTTTTTGCAGGGGTCGCTGTAGCGCGTCGCGTACGTCCTCTTCCTTCGTTGCCGCGTCGAGGTCTCTGATCTCCAGGGTGACTTTCGGCACAAGCTCCGTCACGTTTCCTGCATTTCCCAGGGCCTCCCTCAAGGCGCTGGTGAAGGCTTTCTTGTTTTTTTGCGCCCTTGCCAAGTTCCATCAAGATATCGCAATTCCTTGTTTGTCGGATGCACGTTATGTCTGTTGACTATTTGCTGGATTTATTTTTGCGCGAATGTCTCTTAAGAATTCAGCGTAAGTTTTATTCACATCTGGCCGAATTAGGACTGCCTCGGGCCGTTGTCTGGTTTCCTGCTGTTTAGAGGTGCTGTGCTTGGCGCCTTCTGTGTTCCGCTGGTTCGGGTTTTTGGGGTCTTATTCGGGGGCTTTCCCTTTGGCCCGTTCCGCCGTGATCTTCTTATCTCTTCGGTTACGGACCTCTTTTCACTCGTTGGTATACCTGTCTTGCCTACTTCTTTTATCTGCTCGTGGCTCGCCGGTGATGAGCCACAGCGAGCCACGAGCGATGGAAGAGATAAGGAAATGCGAACAGCCCATATTCTCGGAACTGTTCGCATTTCGGTTTCGCTTCTGGATTGGGAGTTCGCATTTCGGTTCGAGGATTGGGAGTACAGCCGTCAAATGCGGGGGATTTCCCATCTCGTCAAGTCTTCATTGGCCTTCTTCCAGGCACATGTTACACTTTGGATAGCTTCTAGACCTTCTTCGAGCTTATGAAGTCCTAGCTTAATATCCAAACTGACTTTCGTTTGTCTGTTGCTCGCGGCTATCATACACCTCTATCTCGCGTAGTCGAGTTTCCTCTTATGTCATAGCCTCTTCCGTTTTTCGTTGCAGCGCGACCCGTAGTTGCTCCTCTTCTACGGTCCTATAACCCCTCGGGGTTTTAAAGACTGGACTAGCCACTCCGGCTGCTGTTGCCGGCCCGTCTATCTCGTGTTCCCTCCGTTCTGTTGTCGTATAGGTTCCACTAGTATGAACTAGTGTGATGGTTGGCTCCCCCCAAAATCCATGGAGCCAGCGTCGATCACCGAGGGTTTTACACGGTCGGTGGTGACTGTTACTTCTTCGAGGTGGATCGCTTGGGGTCGTGTTTTGTTTTTGTCACACATATCATTGTTTGGTGCCCCTTTAGTCGCCTCTTACGACACATATGAATACTCGTGGCCCACCCCGAAGTATTCTGCCCCGACCCCGGACGGGGGCTAGTAGTCCATTAAGACAACATGTTGTACAAGTTTTAAGGTCAAAAGCTTAATTGTTTTCGAGGAAATCCCGATAGAAGTTTGACGCTACTAACAGGTACCAATGCGTAGCGACAGTGATCATGAAACGGCTGCGGTCGAGTAGTTAACCTTCAATACCCGCCACCGCTCCATCGCTGGATCGAATTCCGGCTATGTGATTTTTTTTAACGCTACTTATATTCTCCCATATATGTCCTAATGTAAAGGTAATATAATGCAAAAATATGGGTCTCCATGAATTTTTATCTATTTTTCAATTTTATATGGCTATTTTCTAATTTTTGTTAATGATAGCACACGAAAGTGAAATCACTTCCTGCGAAGATGCTATAAAAATACATTCTATCGCCCACCACCAATTATCAGCACCGATATTTGGGAAAATGTTTCGTTATGCATGGTTTGCATCCCGATTGTCGGAAGATGGAGACATTTGTCAAAATGTCAACGAAGTTTGTTTTTCAATGGAAACATTGAAAACTCCTTGTACATGCGGGCAAAACGCTTTTATTCAATGTAGCAAATGACGCCTTAATTTATCTTTTTCCTGTCTCTATGACAAATATCATACTGCAAATTGTAACCCTACATTTGTAATGTAACGAATAAAGCGCATCCGACGCTTCATTATACAAAACTCATATTCTGACAAATCGTTACTCATCGGATTATTATAAAATGCATAAAAAGTAGATAGATAGATTGGTTTATTCCATAAGTACAGCTCACGCTTTTTACAATCCCCTTCATTTTTCAACGCCATTTTACATGTAACCTTACATACTAATTATTGCCAGCCGCTACATACTATTTATGCTATTCGTTCTCCTCCTGTAACGCATCCCCTTCACTTTTTTTCTTTCTCCCAAACGCCGCCAAATATTTACATAACGCCGTAATCGGTTCCCCCCTCAGTGTTTCGATTGTCCATCTCGTTAGCACTTCGCCTCCTCTTCCCCCTCTCCACATATCGACCCCTCTGACCCATTCTTCTCTTATGTCTCCTCTCGCCGCCTCGCATCTCCAAATATGTTCCAGGCTTTTCGTCTTCCTCGCCGCACCATCCGCACACCCAGCTAGGGAAGCCCTTCTTACCGACCTTTCCGAAATTTCCACACCGCAGCCTGGCCCATAGCTCCTTCGTTTCCCCCTCCATCTCACTCGCCTCTCAATAACTTACTCTCTCCCATGCCATCTTTATGTCCTTGTTCCAAGTGCAGAATGATGATTTGTCCACCTTCACCCAGTCTCCCTGGATGTCTTGATCAATTTTTCTACACACCCCCTCGCTCAGGTAGTGCTCGACCCTCTCACCATTTGCTCCCCCTGCCCACAATAGGTCGACTATTCTACCATCTCTTACTTCCTTCATTGGGTTTTCGAGCTCTTTCCCCCATCTTGACGGCTTCCCGTTCGAAATACCCCTGACCTCCTCTCTCAAACAGACTCTCGGCCACCTCCCTTCTTCCATCTTCGCTATTCGGGCTATGTATTTCCCCGCCCTTCTCCTTGCTTCTATTTCCGCGCTTCTTCTTCCTGCTTCCAATTTCCAAAGGTAACCAGGGGTATTCCTCGATACCCCTAAAGCCATCTTCACCAACTTCCCCTGTAGCTTCTCGATCTCCTCCATCCTCCTCCACACCCAAACTTCCACTCCATATAGCGAGCCCGCCTTCACCGGCGAGTCAAAGAGCTGAAGCCTCTCTTTCAGCCTGCTTATTTTCGCCCGTTTCTTGACTCCCTATACAGCGTTCGCTGCTTTCCGTGCCCTTGCCACCAGTTCTCTTAGATGTCTTCCTCCCGTGTTTCGCGTTGAAAACCAGTATCCCAAATATTTAAATTCGTTCACCACCTCTATTCGTATCCCATTGTACCACCATTCTTCTCCCCCCCCCCCGTTTCTGAAAACCATAATTTTTGTTTTTTGGGCATTCACCTCCGTCTTCGCCAATACCACGTATTTTTCCAAAAGTCCTAACATTCTTTTTAACTCTTCTGCACTCTCGGCCAATATCGCGATATCGTCCGCGTATTTTAACGCGAAAAATTTGACCCCGCCCATCACCGTTCCTCCTGCCCCTTCCTTTTCCCATACCTAGTCTACGTCGTCTAATGCAATACTAAACAACGTTGGGCTAAGGGGGCAACCCTGCCGTACCCCTTTCGTGGTGTAGAAGCTCTCGGTAAACCCTTCCTCTGTGATCACCTCGTTCCTCGTTCTCTTGTAGATACCCCTTATCATTTCCAGCATTCTTCCTCCCACCCCCCTCCTCTGTAACCTTTCCAGGAAACCTTTTCCTGTCTACCAGGTCAAAGGCTGCCCTAAAATCCACGAAGGCCTCGTACAGCTTGCCCCCCTTTATTTTGAGCCTATTATTTATTAGTGCGTTGAGGACGAACACGTGATCCCTCGTTCCCCTACCCCCCCTAAAGCCCGCCTGACTGTCCCTTAAAATTCCCTCTCGTTCCACCTATCTATTTAGCCTCCTTACCATAATGCTCGCTAGCAACTTATACCCAATGTCCATCAGCGCGACTCCCCTGTAGTTCCCTACCATTTCCTCGTCCCCTGCTTTGTGAATCGGATAGATTCTGGCCAAGTCCCATCCTTCGGGCATCTCTCCCTCCTCCCAAATTCGGTTCAAAATTTCTAGCAACTCCTCTTCTCTTTCCCCCGGAATCGCCTTGATGAACTCCGCTGCAATTCCATCCTCTCCTGCCGCCTTTTTATTTTTCAGGCCCTGTAACGCCTTCCTGACTTCAGCCCTACGTATTCTCTCATAAAGTTTCGGGTCCGTTGACTCGCCCCTCGCTCTGCTGCCCACCATCAGTCCCCTTTGCTCCCCCTCAAGTTTTCTTCCTTCCTTCCCTCCCAGCAGTTTCATGAAATGTTCCTTCCACAGGTTCGAGCTGATTCCTTCCCCAGCTCTTCTTCTTTTTATCCTAAATTTTCCTACTGCTGCCCACCACTCTTCCATGTTAGTGCTTTGTCCTACCTTCTTCCACCGCTCCTCGAACCATTCCCTTCTCTTCCTGTTACACAGTTCCTTCATCACCTTCCTTTCCTGTTGTAATTTACGTTTTTCTTCCTCTACTGTTGGTCCCCCTCGCTCCCCGCGATCTTGCCTATCCAAAAAGTATTTCAGTGCTCGCCACACTTTCTTTTTTTGTTCTTTACACTCCTTATCATACCATCCCTTCTCATTTCCCATGGCTCTTGTACTTTTTTTCATTCCCGTCTTCCCCGCTGCCAGCCACATGTCCTTTTTCAGCTTTCCTCACCCTCCTCTACCTGCCCTGCTCTTACTCCTCTTCGAAGTCCTGCCTGCTTTCCTCCCTCCACCAAAGGTTTTCCCCTCTCGACCCCTTTTTTGTTCGGCCGTCTTCACCTTTCACCTTTCCCCAGCTTCCTTCTATTTCAAACGCTACCGGTAGATGATCGGATTCCGTCCGCGGTATCACCTCCATTTTACTAATTAATCCTTCCTCCTCATCATCGAGCTTGATGAGAAAGTCGAGTACCGAGCAAGTCCCCCCTGCCCCTACAAAAGTTACCTTTCCTTCCATATACCCCGTCGTTCTTCCGTTCACCGCAGTCAGCCCTAGACTTTCGCAAAAATCTAGTAACTTTCTACCCTCTGAATGTAGCGTTTCGTTTTGGGAGGACCTCTCTCCTTCCTCCCACCCTTAACTTCCTCAGTGCAAGGTTCCCAGTTCCCTCCCGATCCTCGCGTTCAGATCCCCCGCTATCAGTACAGCCGCGCCGCACTCCGCTCCTTCCTCCACTCGCTGTCTTAGCGCATCGTCCACTCGCTTGAATCCTTCATTCACATATATTGCTATCAGCCACAAGTCTTTGTTCACCCCATGCTTTTTATTTTTACAATAAGACCAAATTGCCACTCCATAACCTCGCATTTGTCACACATATCCTTTCTTATTCCTACCGGATGGCCCCCCGCCGCTCTGCCCCTTGGTTTATCGCGCATCGCCCCCTTCGCCCACCACTTAAAAGACTTGTCCATCCTCCGAAGCACTCCCTCCACATTCCTCCCCTCCACCCACGTTTCCTGCGCCAGTATAATATTGAATCCCTGCAGGAACTCCTTCGCCTCCCTCATCCTCCCTACCCCAGCGACATTCCACGTCACCACTTTTATAGCCTCCCCAGGTGTTTTGGTTATGGTTTTTGTCATAGTCCTGGTTTCACCCCCACCCCCTCTGAAACGGCACTTTCTCCATCCGCCCCGCTCGCTCGACCCAATACCACCATACCCCGCTCACGCAGATTTTCACGTGTCCCAAACTCGCGGTCCTCCTCGCTCGCCTGTGCGCTGCTGCCTCTCCCTTCAACCACTGTATTACGCTCGCTTCGCGCGCTGTTAAATCTTCTATCCAGATTCCTCTACCTCTCAACTTCCCCCTCAACTTCTTCGTAATACACTTATTTTGTTCTCCATTGACGCAAGTTTAACTACTGCCCCCCCTCCCGTGCGCCATATCCTCTCAATCCGCAGGTCTATTCCTGTTTTTGCTCTGATGACGTGCCCGATTTCTCTCTCTACCTCGCGAACATTCCCCGCTGTGTTTACTCCCCGCACTACAATGTTGCGCTTCCTATTGCGTCTCTCTCGCGCTTCCCAATACCACTCATCCTCGCCGAGCGGGTCCGGTGGGTCAGGTCCCTGCGGCACCCTGCCGAACGCCTTGTCCCCCCTTTGTGCAATCCGCTCTCCGTCTTCCGTCCTTCTCCTGTTCCTGCTGGGGGTACTGCCTGGCTCGCCTCTCTTTTCCTCTTTTTCCGCATGGGGTACTGCTAGTCCCGCAACCTGTCCGCACCCTTCCTCCCCTCCATTCCACGCACTTCTTGCGCGTTTTTCGGCGGGACGTCCATACTGCCATCGCTGCCTCTCCCCCCCTCCTGCCCACCTCGTTGCTCCGGATCCGTGTGTGTACCTCCCTGTCGTCAACTTGGCGTCGTTTCCGTTTAGGGCCGATGTTCTCCTCGTCACCCAGTCCGGTTCTGTGCTCCGCCACGTGTTCGGCCGCCTGCTCGTCTCCGATTCCTCCGTATCGCTTCATTGCCCCTATCTCTCCCTTCAGCCTTGCCACTTCCATCATAAGCTCCTCCTTCTCCTAGTCCCAGATCGCCTTGTCCTTGTAGCGCAGAAATCTCCATAGTTCCGCTTCCGCTAGTAGTTCTCTGATGATCTCGTTCATTCGCTCACAGCGGCAAGGTAGAGGAGAGATCGCTTCCTTGATCTGTCTCGATAGATTCTCACATTTCTCATCCCCTTTCCTCTCCGTGTCCCGTAAGGCTTGCCAGGCCTCCCCCCGCGGCGCGTTTTGTTCCCCCACCTCCATCTCCGGGACTTTCTCCCTCTCCCTTCGCAGTATATTCTCGACCACTGTATCCTCCAGATTATCATTTCCCCTTTCCTCCGAGCACTCGCTTTCTACTTCATTCTCCCCCTCGTAGCCATCAGCTCTCTCTGTGATTCCGGTATTTTCGATAACGCCCGTTATCTCCCCGTCCTTTACGCGCCGGCCCTGCGCGCCACGGCACACCCTTCTAGTTGGTGGGGGGGGGGGGGCTGGTGGCGTTGGCGGCGTGTGTAACACTTTCGCCCTCACTGCTGCCATTCCACCGTCCAGAAACTCCCTAACATCCCTATCCCCCGACGCCTTTTTGCTTAGCGGTGGACGCCCGCGTTTCCTCCTTCTCGGGTCGGAGGTGCCCATCCCTACCATACCGGCCGTTTTTTCTTCCGGGTTCGCCGGCTCACCACGGCCCTGCCGGTCCTCGTCACTTTCGTCCACCTCATGCTCTCTCCTTCCTTCCACGCTAACCTCACTTCTGCAGGATTTAGTTTCTGCACTTTTTCCACTACACTCACTCGCTGTCATCATTTTTATTGTCTCAGCAGATTCCTGTGTCCTATCTCTTCACCTACCGCCCTTCCCTGCTTTCTTAAATGACTGTAACCACACTAACTGTTGCACTGAATGGCCCGTTATTCGGCACACGTCAAGCCGACACGGTATCGCAACCGGAAGTCTGCATAAAAAGTAATAAAATTGAAAAATAGTTAAAAATTCATGGAAACACATATATCTTTGCATTATAGTACCTTTAAATTGCAACATGTATGAAATAATATAAACAGTGTTGAAAAAAAAGTCATATAAGCGGAATTCGATCCAGCGATGCAGCGGTTGCGGGCATTGAACGTTAACCGCTGGACCGCCGCCGTTTGAAGCTCACTGTCGCTACACATCGGTACCTGTTAGTAGCGTCGAATTTTTATCGCGATTCTTTCGAAAACAATTGAGCGTTGTACTTCAAAACTTATACATTATGTTGCCCTAATGGACTACTAAAAGTACGCCAATTTCGGATCAAATCCATGTTCCGAACGTCGTGGCCACCCCTTGTGAATATCCATATATCGTTTTACCCACAGCATATCTGTGTCATTTCGTGGGGCTTTAAATGTATAAAAGCCCAAAATTTATTGATCACCAAAAAATTTCACTCAAACCAAAATGTTAAGGAATAGAAAAAATATGTAACAGTACGGTTTAAAAGAAAATCACCTCTCAAAACTTAGATTCCTCGTTGCAGTGAAAGAATACTCATAACGGCCCAAAATCTGTTGCAACTGACTGAGAAAACATGGATGCTCTTCCAGTGACAGTATTTTGACAGTTTATCAATACACAATTGAGGCACCATGTAAAAGTGTTAAAATAATGATATAAGACAGCGATTTGAAAAACAGCTGGTGTGTCGTTTCACCCGTATATGTCATTTTGGTCGTATTTGGGGAAATATTATAGGGGTATATAAAGGGATATATAAAGAAATTTATTCGATTTTTTTTCCAATCAAAGTCGCTTGAATTCTTCTAGTGCTAGAATATTGTGTATTGCAATCATTCCCTTCTCCTTTGGGGATTTCCATTTTTTTTTGCATGAAGCTCTCGCTGTTATTCAATCGCTTCTCGCAATCGTATCAGCCTCTGAAAGGTAATTGTATAAAATTAAAAAGTATATTATGAGACAGAAAATTCAGTACCCTCCAAGTGGTACCGTGATGTCCCCAACCATTCGCCGAATTAGAGAGGTGCATAAAAAGTGGGAGAAATTGAGAAATTCATTTTGACTATCAGATCGAAGGGAGAACACTCCCTGGTTCTGTGTGGTAGCTGGAGGACGTCGCAGTCCGTGTAGTTAATAATTTGTACAGTCCTGTTAAGTGTTAAATCTTCTCATTGTATAAACATTGCGGTCTCCGAATGGCGAAATAAATTAAACTAGAATGGAAACACTCTATGGCCGGAACTGTCCGTCGGCGAGGATTTAAACGAATAAACAAAATAAGCTGCAGCATATCAAATTATTCCTGCTCCGGCAGTTTAAGAGGAGACGATACTCGCAACGAAACTTCGACGCAGCCTTTGCTCACGTTGGTAAAACAAAATTAGTGCGAATTACAGCTATCTACCGTGAGGCAACATTGTCGCTAGTGTCCGACAAGCTTCAAAGGACTTCGTGTGTGCGTATATACATACGTACACGCCGAAAATTTCGAGATATGCGCCGCTCTCGACCTTCCCCGGAACTATACGTCTCAAATGTCGACGATATTTTCTCGAAATCGTAAACAAATACCTACAAATTGTAGATTCTCACGGATTTCCTGAAATATGGGATGGAATCAAGTGATTTGGATCTAAAAATGTTTTGAATGTGGGGACGCGGCTCTGCTCCTCTCCAAGTCACGATAGTCGCCTAACTTTTTAGGGTTCCGTAGCCAAACGGTAAAAACGGCACCCTTATAGATTCGTCATGTCTGTCTGTCTGTCCGTCTGTCCTCCTGTCCGTCTGTCCGTATGTCACAGCCACTATTTTCCGAAACTATAAGAGCTATACTGTTGAAACTTGGTGAGTAGATGTATAGCGTGAACCGCATTAAGATTTTCATAGAAAATAGAAAAAAAAATATTTAAGGGGGTCCCCCATACTTAAAACTGAAACTCGAAATTTTTTTTCATTAAACCCATACGTGTGAGGTATCTATGGATAGGTCTTTAAAAATGATATTGAAGTTCCTAACATCATTTTTTTCTAAACTGAAAGTTTGGGCGAGAGACGCTTCCAAACTGGTAAAATGTGTGTCGCCCCCCCCCCCCCTGTAACTTGTAAAATAAGAGAGTGATAAAATGAAAAAAAATATATGATGTACATTACTATGCAAACTTCCACCAAAAATTGGTTTGAACGAGATCTTGTAAGGAGTTTTTTTTTAATACGTCATAAATCGTAATCGTAAATAATGTGTATAAAGGGTGTAACCCTTTATACAC